>VXAX01000923.1:397315-418119 GCA_013399835.1 Leptocoma aspasia | reverse complement strand
AAAAAAAAAAAAAAAGGTTGTTGTTTCATTCTTCCTACAGCAAGTTTGTGAGGGAAAATATGGAAATATTGGAAAATGTGAAAGCATAACCTCTTTGCTAAAACAAGGAGTGATAACTCTGCCATTCAAAAAATAAACAAAAATATGATAACATCTACTTTGATTATTTTGATAATCAGAACTCATTTGGCGGCAGGTGAGATTGGCTGTTAAGTTAAAATAAATGTAATCATATTTTTTCTCAAGTATTTGAATCAAGTATTGAGTCTGAAAAACTGGCTTGGAAATCCCGAAGCAGCAAAGCTGTTTGACAGTTTTATCATAGTGAAACCTTTCTCGGGGATAATCTATACTTCTTTTTTTGTACATCTATACATTTTGTACCCCACAAAATTCCTTCACCAGCTTGTAGAACAATCAGAAAGTTCCTAGCAGTTTTTGCTAGCAGATTCAGACTGGGTTATCCCAATTGACTTTTCTGATCTTCAGAGCATGAAGAAATTGTTGATGAAGTAACTGACCTCAGCTTTAAGTTGTGTGAGTGGGACAATTCAAAATAGACTGGAGGAGGATCCTGTTTGAGAATCCTCAAAATTTGACTGTTACTGTCTTTTAATTCTCCAGAATAGAGAAGTGCAACAGAGCATGTTCTAATGAAACCTGACCAAAGATTGACATGACTGATTTCTGTGTCACAAAGCCTGGTTCACTGTGAATTTTTGTGAACTGTGAGTGAAAATATAGAAAAAACACTTTCTTTCAGAAAGAAATAGAGGCATGCTTTGCTATTCCACATTTTCATAAAAGATAGATCAGGATGTCAAAAACATCCTCTTTACATCTCAAGAGAAAGACATTATTCTTTATTTCTGGTAAGACAAGCATTCTTTTAATTGCTCTCTCTCCCTTCCTCTACAATCTCAGCTTCAAGGTTATGCTCTTCTATTTAGCTCTGCTAATACCTGTAGGCTGGTGCAGACCTTTTCTGAACAGGGTGTAGACTATAATCTTTATGATGATATACTGTTGTCTCTCCTGTTCTTAACCATTGAAGCCTAGATAAAGTCTTCATATTACCTGATGAATTCATCAGAATAATTCTGTACTTATTGGAAGCTGTTCTGAGAAGTTATTGATATAAAGATAATTCATCATTTTCTGGGTACCAACCGTGTCTCTGGTTTGGGCATATTGATTTTTCTTACACCTTTGCTATGATGATTCCTTTGAGAGTATCAGCATTTGGTAACGGGTCAGAATACAGGTATATAAATCAATCCCTGTCTTTACCTCAATAGAAGATTTCAACATGTTATTAATTATTTTTGACATTCAAATGAAATGTCCCATTAATATTAACATATTAGTATTCTTATGAATAAGCTTTATATTCCTTTATTTTTTTTTCCAAAATATACTTTACATGAGCAGTCTGGCTGCAAGCCATGAGGAATAATGTTTGCACTATATCATTGCAAAGAGTTTTTCTCAGTGTTAACTTAGCTGTTCCTGAAAGGAGCAAATAAACCTGATGTCACATCTGACCACTCTATTTCCCTGAAAAGCAATATATTCAATATGGCAAGAACTCTTCTTTAGGCAGTGCCCTTTACACAGACCACGTTTCTATTTATCCCAAGACTAACTTGCAACAGCACTGCATGGTATTTTGGCTACAGGGCTGATTAATGTAACACATTCCTAGCAGGACTCCAGGCAGTGCAGTTTCACTCCTTGACACCGGTTTAATACATTCAGTATATTTACTCAGTGGCAGAACTGTCTCTGCCTTGAATATTGTCCCAGATTATGTTCGCTTTAACAACTTGAGGATTTTTTTTTATAATTTGTCAATTCCAGAGAATGTCTGAACACTTTTTCTCTCTCTTGATGATGGTCATCATCTCAGCAGGAGCAGAAAGGGTAAAATGCAGTGTATTAAGAGCATCCCTGTGGCATATTTGCTTTAGTACGGGAAGTTGAATCCAATGTACTATGTGAAGATTATCTGATTCTGTCAGTAGCCTTATTAAAAGGCATGCATGGAGAATAAATATATGAAAAAAAGATCCTCAAATCTGACATTATTATTCCTATAACATCAATTAGGAAAATATTAAAATGGTAACAACTTTTATCTGCACTAATGTCTCCACAATTTTTATTTAAAAGATCCAATGCTGCATTTTAAGTTGCAGATGTTTTTAAATTCAGTGATGTCTGGGAATAATAATACGGAAGATTTTGCTATTACCAGGAATTCCTTTCTTGAGACCTTTTTCCCTCTCCCTTATTTCTCTGCAGTCATCAAAATGGGACAGCTTATATTTAATTCTCATTTATTTCATGATTTCTTTTGCAAATTATATGTTACATATGTTATATGCATTATCATATAATGACATACCTCCATTAAGGTAACAATAGAGATTAAAAGAAAATTTAGGAAGGTAGCATTGATTATAAAATAGCTGTGGTGCCAAGACATTTCTGCCCATAAATTAAACTTCCTTCTTTCTTAAAAAACAACCTTTGAGATCAGTGGCCTCATCTATCAGACTCATCTTTCATTTCCTTTTTGCTTTTGTCATAGTCTGGACTCAGAATATATGGGAAATAATAATTCACATTAAAACAATGTCAGAGAAGGCATCCATGGGACTTTTACACTAAAATGATTCATTATTTCTGTAGCTATTTCAGATTTTAAGAATTACAAGAACTGACCTATTTGAGTAGCCTCATATCTGCTTTTCAAAAAGACATGACAAAGACCTGACCTCCTTTGCAAGTAGACTGTGCATATACTGATGCAGTAGACTTTTCTGGTAAAATATTTGTAGAAAGCTAATTTCACTCTGGAAAGCTTTGTGAGAATGATTACATTATGCATACATTTCACAAGATATTTTCTCACAAATATCCAACAAAAAAAGAATATTATACTATTCCTGAGATCAATCTCAATGACATCATTCTCACACATATAGACATTGAGACCAAACACTCATAAATAAGAGACTTGTGATTAATTTAGGAGGTAGATGACTGTTTTGAAATTTTTGTGTCATTTAGCTGACAATATATCTGGCATGTCATGCTCTCTTCACGGGAATTTCCTAAGTAGTGCCAGATGTTCTTCCACACTAATTGTTATGACTTCTGATACCTGCACTCTTCAGTTTCTACAATTTCATCTGTAATACTTCTCCTCCACTATTTCCCACCACCTCTGTTTTATTGCACCTCTTCCTTATAAACCTTCGTCCTCCTTCTCATGCCAGAACCAGCTCCATGTTTTCTTCAGCTCCATCTCTGTGTCACACAAGTGCTCTGGACTTCACCTGCTTTTTAACTGACTTCAGAACACCCACTCCTTAAATGACATCTACAAGCAATTATCAGGTCAACTATGGGGCATTAGCATCTAGTGATGGACAATTTAACTATTTTTCTTAAATTAGCATGTAGTTCTGCATAGAAATATATGTAGAGCATACAAAACTACGATTTTCTTGTGCCTTTTTTTTTTTTTTTGATTGATGATAATATTCTCATCTATTTCTACATCTTTGGAACCTAGTTGTTTCTGCAGCTTATGAGATAGCAAACTCAATAAATATTAAAATGATGTTCAAACCATTAGCTACTGTTAGCAACTTTATACGCATCATGGCAAAATAAAGGTGTAAAGACAGATACACTGACAAAAGAGAGCTTGGGGCTATGGCAGCCTCTCCAGAGCACTTTCCTCAAGACTTCCAAGAAACAGTGAGAGACATGATTAATGGCAGCTAGAAAATTGATAGCATTTGTTGGGGCTGGTTTCATTTTGGAAATGAGGGGCATCCCTGACTTCTCCCATGGAGATCAACAGCCATCCTCCCTGTACTGACCTGGGCTTATATCAATGTTTCCCCTGGATGTACCCATTTCAAAATATCTCTGTGAGATGAGGAAACACAAAGTTTTATTTATTTTCCTGGAAAGTTCTGTTGCATGGAGGGACCTCAGCTGGGAAGGCCCTCAACCACTGTTACAAAATCACCCAGGAAACAGGAGACACTTGGAAAACACAGAACAGGGCTCTGTTGAAGGATCCAGTTTTCCTGATATGAGTCAGAATGGGCTCCTTCAAGGCTTGCACTTCTTAGAAAGACAAGGTTTAAGCAGTGGAGGATGTGTGAGAAGCCTGGAGACCCATGGAAGCTATGTGGAGCCATGCCCGACACTGAAAAAAACAGCACAGAAAAGAACACGCACCCTGATCTATGACTGTCAGCTGGAGAAACACAGGCAGATCCTGTATTTAAGCTGTGTTTAAGAAAGGCCCCAGCTGTCCGGGGTAAAGATGCACCCTGGGAGCCAAAGGGAGATGGTAGCCCCTGACAGACAGCAGTCATGGGACACAGGTGCCAGGACAGGGGCACCCCCAAGGGACCATGACCATGGGAAACTGTGTGAGGCCAGGACCGCCCCTGAAGGACTGTGGCCAGAGAGGGCCCTATAGCCTGTGAAAACAGGGGGATGTGAGCTTTGGGATAGGGGAGTACAGGTACACAACTGAGTGTGTTTGTGTTTGTTTGTGTGTATGTGAATATTCACATCTATTTTGTCTCAGTTTGACCTGAAGCTGGACAGAAGTTAAACAGCAGACCAGGAGAAATTGCCTGATTAAAGATGCAGCTTGCACCAGAGCTGAGAACCCTGGCAGTGGAGGCATCTGCCAGGTGCAGGCAGCTCCCACCAGCAGCCAGCACTGCCTCCACCTTCCCTCCCAAATACTCCTGTGCCCTCTGAACTGCACTGGTGCCACGGTTTGCATGTCATGGGAATAAGTGCCTGAGACAGCAGCATGCAAGATTGAAGATCACTTTAATGTTTTCTTCTTCCATAACCTTGAGGCCTTTCAGCTTCTACAAGCTTAAAATGACTTTTTTTTCCAGTGGAAATTACAAAATGGAGGCTGAGTGGAAGGGGGCAGGGGGCAGGGGGAAACCAGCCTAAAGACAGACATTGTATTTTAACGTGACAACATACAGAAGATGGTCCAGAGCCACAGGATACCTTATACCTAGCCTCACATGAAAATTGGATGTATTTATTTTGTCAGTTTAAAAATACAAAGTTATGGAAACATATTCATTAACAAACAGCACAATGTTGGACAAAGTGCTTGGGGGTGTTCAAAGCTTCTTCTCTGATAGAGTGTCATATATGTGAGCAGAAAAATAAGGCTGAAGAAGCTTTGGGCAGAACCTTCACTGAAGTACAGCTGCCAAGAGTGCAAAGGGAGTACAGCTGTCTTTATAGGCTGGCTGTGCCATCTCCAGGACTGCAAAGCCTTGCTGAACCCTGTGAAAGCAGTGAAATCAACCCACTGAGTAGTTAATGTCCTGTCACATACCCCTGCTTACCCCTGTCAGGCACGCCCAGACATTTATATTGCCCGTGCATGATGGTCATCCCCAGACCTGGTGGCGTAGACAAGCACGCTGTCAGAAGACAGATAAGTAATTCCTCACTGAAGACAGATCAAGTAATGTCTTTTAGTCAACAACAGCACAGGATGTACAGGATTGCAGTCTAACTATAAAGACAATTTAATGTGTTATTCTCAAACAGTTCTCTTTAGTCCTTCTTCCTCTCTCTTCATAAACACAATGTATTTTTCAAACACCAAGCTTAGCACTGCTGTAAGTGGAAGACTGATTACACTGTCTGTAGCTAAGCAGAAAGTCTGGAATTGCTGAAGGCTGCAGGAGCTAAACTTACACTTAATAAATTGAGTCCAACCTATCCTTGCCACAAACACAGTATCAGCCATGCTAAATGGAAACACATCTTTATAAGGTAGGGAAATTAACTAAAATTACATGCTATGCTTATGACTGTCCTGATGCTCTTCCAGCTTTGTACTGAAATACTCCTAAACAACAAAGCTGGTCTCTTCCCTGCTCTGTGAAGGTACAAAGTCTCTGGCATGTTTATGTTCAAATAGGTTTTTTGAATACAGTGGGGAAAACAGCAGTGGTAGACATATTATATAGCACAATTAAAACCTGCATGTAGCTATTTTTAAGTTGCAGATATCGGGTATGGAATGTCTGCTTTTTGAATTAATCAAGGGAAGATTCTACTAAGGGCACTTCAGAAGAAATTTTTTAAATAACAGATTAAGAAATTTCCTATCATTAGGACTGCACATAAACCTTAAAGAGCAATCCTTGGAGACTATAATAAGGGCTAGTCGGGTGCATCTTCCTGTGTTTTGGGATATTCCACTTCAGTTTCTCCTCCTTGCTTCCCTTAAAAGAGTTAAAGCCCTCTCATAGCTCTGGAAAATACCCATTTACACATATGTTATTCAAACTGACCATAGACTTGTCAAATTGACAGGTTTTTGTCCCCCAAAGGAAAAGCACAGTTGCAGCTTCTCTCACAGTACATAGCTGGGGTGTAATAAATGCAGAGGAAAGCAGTTCAGGATGCCAGACACACACAAATACCAGCTTTCCTGTCCTTGTCTCCCTTCAGACAAAAGACCTCAGCACAGAGAACACAATGTCACCCAGAACCTGCCTAGATTAACCAATTATATACAACTTGATAGCCTCCCTGAAATCTTTTCTGTGCGACTTTAGACCTGTTTTGGAAATGCTATGATTCCCAGAAGACTTAAAGAGAAACAAACACTCTGCTTGGGTCAGAAAGCAAGTGACATTGAGCCCAAATGAGATGAATGAGATCTTTGTTAATATGGAGCATCCATTTGTCACCCCACCTGAACACACAAAGGTAATTTATAAAACTGCTATGTTTATTAAACCAACTACAAACAGGTGCACTTGAAAATAATACGGTTCCATGGTCTGCAGACTTTATGAAAGAGATTAAACTTCTTTTTTTAATCTCCCTCCCCCCTTCTTTTTTGTCTTTTCCTTTTCTTTTTCTGTATTTTCCTTTTCTCCTGTGACGTTGGAGAAAGAAATTATTTAGGAAAGATAATGCAGTGCCTCCTTGGTCATACCATTATATATGTTCTTAGCAAACAGAGTTGCCACAAAATGAGCAAAATAACTTTTGTTTGGTCAGTGTTTAATTTCTATGTACAATGCATTATGTACACCATATGCACTCAGTTCTGACAGCCTCTGGCCTGTTGTCTCCTCAAATGAGTGCCTAAGAAGCTCAATTATGTACCTTTTATAAAGCTTGCTTATTTCTTATCTGATAAATTATAAATTAACTATTACCATAGAAATTGTTGAAATTACTTGAATAAATGGGATATTAATTTTAAACTAGATTATTCATGTACATGAAAACTACTTCAGTATGCAAAAGTTTGAAGATTTGGGCTCTTCTCCCCTTCTCCTTCTCCCTTTCTTTTGTTCCTCAAGACAAAGCAGTATGATTATTCTTTGTGAGCCATGGTTTTTTGGCTTCTTTTCCAGATGAGTTGGAGGCAGATTAGAAAGATGTCTCTCCTTGGAGTGAGGTAAACAGAGCTAAGAGAGTAACAGCACTAAGCAGTGATGTTATATCTCTTCTCTGTAGTCATCCATATAGTTTGTGCATCCTGATAATTTAAGTGTTTTCCTTGCAGTGACAGAACACCGTGGATTCATGTTCTGCTTGTGCTTAAGCAGAACCTGCCTGTCTGTGCAGTACTGCCACTGAGCAGTTATTCCCTGTTCCACATTTGACTGTTCTTACCAAGAATAATATTCTGTAATTATTTTTTTTTTTTGCCTTTTTTTTTCCCCTGGCTATATGTTCAGTTTGTGAGAATCATTTTGTATTCTAAAGTTGCCCTCCAGCACTTGCCACTGCTTTTAGCCTGGTGTCATCTTCAAATGAGCTAATTATGCTCTACTCCATTATCTAGGTCATTAGTGACTGAAATAGTATGAGATTGGGAGCAGAGCTTTGGGGAATCCCCACTTGATTCTCCTCTTCTGTTTTTGCAGTGCTCTGTTGGTAACTCTTTGGTAGGTTCATGCAAGCATGGGGTACTTTCATTACATCCTTTTTTCCCTTAACTTATTCTTTGTAATTAAGTGGCACTGTGGCCTCTCTAGAAGGAGGTCTTGAAGTTTCAGTTGCCCAAGTAGTTTGAAAGTTGTATGCATTGTCTTTCAGAAAAAATCGTCATACTTCTGAATTCTTGCTGTCAAATAGTTGCTCCCCTCGTTTCTGTAATTATGTAATGCTGGTGTGACTTCCAGATAGGCCCTCATTATACTGATGCAGAATAAGGAAAGTACATGAAAAATTATCCTTGTGTTTAAAAGGTTCCTCTTAAAAGATACTCATAATTTGATATTGCTATCAAAAATACTCTATAAAGCTTGGTTGTTTTAGGAAACAACCTGTATGTGGTAAATCTCTGCACACCCACTTTGAATTTTTTTTTTTTAAATTATGCTTGTGAACGCTGTTTTTTTATTAAGAAATAAACCTTTTCTGAGCAATGTAGTGATGTGGTTTGTTCACTGACTTTGTTAACATTTACTGAGTAGAATAGCAGAATTTCGTTTCAGAGAACAGCTCCATAATTTCTTGCACCTACCATAAAAACAAGCAAATTGACACCCTGCCAGGAGTAGCCAGAGGAGATCTTAGGAGAGAGTTCATAATGATACTGTTGCCATATTGCATGCCTGTAAATAATTCATTAAGTCAACCACCCTTTTGTTTTAAGCAAACATGAGCAGATGCCTTCCTAAATTGGATACAGACAACAGTTTTCAGCAAAACAGTGTTGTAATATGACACTTAAAAAGAGTAACATTTTTCCTTTACTGACTTTTGAAGCGTTATCCACTCTGATAATTCACAGTGATTACTTCTGCTACACATCAGGTCCTTCACTGTTTTTCATCTATGTTTTCCACATTTTTGCTGTGTGATAGATTTCACAGTTAACTCTAGCATGGTGGAAAATGAAACAAATTTGCATGCAGTTAAGAGAGCTGAGTCTTGCAGAAGCCCAAAATTAGTTATTTAATACAAGACCTGCAGCTTAGATATTATATCTGCTTTGTATTTAGAAAACAAAAATACCTCGTCCAGGCATTTGAGTCTTCTCTATGCTTTTAATTAAAAGACAAGAAACAAGAAGTTTGGGGGTCCAAGCATGATGTTAAAGCCAGTGTTTACACAGCTGATGACTCCTCAGTACTCAGCTTGTAAAGACAAGCCCCATCTCTAAAAATTCCATACTTATGCTGTGTGGAAGTGTGTAAAATTGCATTTTATCTGTAATTGTTGTATTTTTTTACCTGCTCAGTGGTGTGAAGACTCACATGCAATTAAGATCAGATGCAATTAAGAAGGGGTGTTTTATTTTTGCTGTTTGTACATTGAATTTTGGCAACCTCCTTTCTTGTGAACAATCATCTGTATATGAGTTCATTGAGCATGAGCTCTTGTTATATGCTTTTCTCTATAATGACTTCATTCCAAGATTTTCTTCTTTTAAAAAACTTTGAAATAGGAAATAAGGATCTCCATGTATCAAAAAATAAGTCCTGAAGAGTGCAATGAGTTTAGACAATATTTTCCAAATATTTGTTCCTCTGAAACACTTGTGGCAAGTTTTGCACCATCTCAGCCAATCGTCAAATTACATTTCAAGTTTCTTCTGAATTAGGTTTGCATTAAAAGTTTAGAAATTTCTATAAGGGCAGCTCTAAGATATGTTCCATGTATTATTTACTAGAAGATAAAGCAGGATGTGCAAGCAACTTGATTTTATTAATCCAATAGAAGTTTCAGAACCCCTACAATTTTCATTGTTTCATGAGAATCTGAGTGATAATCCTAAAATCCTTCTTCATACGAATTACATAACTTTTACAGTTCAAAAAATTGTTTGAAAATGACTTTTATCGGATTTAAAGTATGACTAGATGCTGTAAGTTTCAGTTAGTCTAGTTGAATCTGAAACAATAGAGGGGGAGAACCTGAAGTGAATTAGAACTTTATTTTTTTATCAGTATCTCTTATGCTCACCGTAACACCTTTAGATGTCTCTTTGTTTTTTCCGTCCAACTTTTTCCAGGGGAGAAAAGCACAATACCATGGGTGAATATGGCATAGGTGGAAAATGTAATTGGGAGAGTCTTAGGATCTCATGTCTGGAGGAATTTTTATATCCTTCTAACCTCACAGGCTCCAGGACATCATCTAGTTATTTTTGCACTGAAAACAGTACTTATTGTGACCTTTGCTCAAGATAAATTATTTAGATACAAAGTTTCTAGCCTTCCTCCGGTTGTATATTATTGCTATACTCAACATTGTGGCATTCTTTAAAACATTTGGGTTAAATTCATACCTCTAACCACGAGTTCTCTGAGGACCTTTTTGCTCATAGGAGAGTAAAAATGTAGACAATGAATGCACAGGTGCAAGGTTAATTTCATACTTAAGTATCATCAGGTTAAGGCCTTGGCAAAAATTAGAAGTACTTTTATAGTGAAAAGTCATAATGTTTTTTCCAATTATTACAAATAGTGTAGATGAATTTTTATTTATCCATAATGTTCTCCATACAAAAATTATTCACACTTACAAATCTATTAAAAACATTTAAAATATTCCAAGAGAAAAGTCAGTTTGTCGAACTGAGGGGCTAGAGGGACTTTTTCAAATGATTAGATATTTTCTTGTGGTGGGCAGGGAGGGGGACTTGCAGGTTGTAAGGTCAGATTTATCATTTGGGGTGTAATAAATGATTTAATTATTCAAACATAACCTGAAAGTCTGTAATTTATGTCAGATATATGATATGCTGATTTTTCTGAATGCAACTGAAATCTGTTTCAGAAAGATTTACAGGGTTAATAACCTCCAGCTATTTTAAGTCACAGTCAATCTTCATGGAAGCAGCACAGAGATTATACAGAGGGCTCATTTTCCCTGTGGTTACTGCCTTATATTTCAAACATAAGGTGTTCAATAAAAATAGCATTCTCACACTTTGAGGAAGCTCAGGAGGTTGCGACTCCATCCTTCTCTATCTCTTGCCCCCACCCTCTTTTCTCCACTGTTACATGAGTAAGGAAGACAGTTACCCCGTGTCAGCCAGAACTGAACAAATGGCTTTGGGTTACACAGAATCAATTGCCAATCATTTGGCTGCAATTAGATTTCACTTACTGCGAGCCCAGTGGAGAGTCCTGAGCAGTCATCCGAGATTGACTACATTTAAACAACCAAACAGACAGGAGGCATGCACAGACCTCTGTCAGAAGATAAACTGCTTCTTTGAAAATGAGTAGTCACACATCCCAAGTGATGAGCTGCAAGGAACAGGTTCCTAACCTTGTGGAGTATTAAAAGTCTAGATGAAGTCCTAACTTTGGAATATTCCCTAGGAAGTATGATTTGATGTCAATGAGATCATCATGTTGTCAATGCTGTTTAAAGTAGCTCTGAAAAACTCACACTGTTTCTTCTCCATTTACTTATAACTAAATCAAACATTGTCATCAATTACTTTCTAGCTTACTTTTTCAAATTAAAATAGAAATTTCCTAAGCAGTAAATAGTGCTATGTCAAAATATATGCTGCAGACTTGATTTTCGTGCTTTATTTAGCAGAGTAACAGGGAACAGTACCTAAAATTAAGGAAATTTAAGTAGTGAGAGGATGAACAGCCCAGTCCCTTGAAACAAAACAATCATTTTGCTTTGTATTTTCTTGTCAAACACTTCACTTTTTTCTTCTTATGAAACTAGTGGTTTTGAGCCTCAGAAATCTGATTCACCCAGAACACTGACCACTATTATAAAGCTTAAATTCAGAAAATCCATGATGTTTTAGCTGAACATGCCAAGAAAAAGGAGTGGCACCATGAGATGCAGACGTGGCAGCAACTTCGTCATGTAAGCTGCTCCGAGAATTCTTGGTTGATGGCTTTTCCAGCATGTTTTTTCCCAGTAAACTGTCCCATCAAAAAAAGTCACTTTAAATTTGAAATAGATGTGTTGCTGGAATCCATGAAATCTGCACAGAGGCACAAGTTAAAAATATAGCAAAACAGAGATCCTTTGGTGATCTCTTTTTTAACATGACTGCACAATCAATATGTGTCAATGCTCTGTATTTTTTGTCAAACAATTTTTGTTTTTATTATGACTTTAATGCTAACTTGCTGAGTGGCTCTAGAAGGAACTAAAAGGGAGTAGGGAAAAACCTTACCTCCTAGTCCAGTCTTTGAATGAGGAGAAAAAATTTTTACAGTTCTTGATAATTTGCTGACATGGTAAAACTTCAAAGCCCACCTTTGTTCAGCTTAGGTGAGATATTTTTAAGTTTTTTGGATGCATACACAAGATGAAGTAGACACACGCTATGCTAGAATTCTGAAACACCAAGCTACATCATAAATACATAAATACATTTCGTCAATAATGTTGATAGCCAAGACTGAGATTATTTCCTTTTCTTCCCTACTATGGAAAGAATGTAACTTTTTGTCGTTTAGTGTTGACAATAAACCACAGCCGTCTTTCACTGATCTTGTATCTCCATTACGTCTCACATAGGTTTAAAGGAGGTCAGGAATTTTCCATTCCTGTATTTTATATATCAGACATATATATATATCTCCTGTGATTGACATGATATGCTTTTCCAATTTTTTTTTTGAAAGACAAAATTATTTTTTCTTCTACAAAGACCACATGTTCAATTTTTGTACTAATCCCATTCTTTCTTCTGTAACCAACTAGCCCTTTGAGGCTCTGTAACTTCACACATCTGGCTGCCAGGTTCCCTCAGTGACCATTGGAACTGCTGCTGGCTCATCTAAAGTGTTTTTTCTCAACATGACCTCCTCTAACACTTCATTAGAGCAAAAGTGCTATTTAGTTTCCTGAAGACTATTGCCATCTGTGTGTTTCATAGCTTATAAAAGTAGAAAGATGGTCTTGCAGGCCTTAGCATAATAGTTAGTCTACATTTTTTTCAAAATTTGTATCTGTAATTGAAACATTTTAGATCCAATTTGTGAGAACACACTGAATTTAGTCACTGTGCTCCCTGCTAGTATTTTGCACAAAGATAACAATAATTTCACAGTTTTGTTCACTGAGTATATAGTTTCCCTGAAAATACCTGAAATGTGCAGTGGGGTACAGTCCATCCAGTTCTGAAGTTCATTTTATGTCAGTAAGAGAATTATCTCCAGAAACTAGAAAGCATGTGCCAAAAGGAGATTTTTTAACACTTAGATGAAAATTCTTCCTCTCACTGTTCCTATAAACATCATGGGAATCCAGCCACTTTGCTGGTTGAGTTATTCTCTGTTTTGCCTCTCCCAATTAGCAGTACTGAGTGTTTTCTGCTGCCTTGTCTTAACTGATGAAGGAGAAGGCTGATGTTTATATTTTCAGCCTCTTCACAACAATAGAGTACTATGGCATTCTTTCCACGAGAGAAGAAGCTCTGCCAAACACGAAAAGGGGAAAGTGAATGCGGTGAAAAAGAGAAGCCAATTTCTTTTCAGATTTACTGGCCATGTGGTATGCATTAAGACTTCGAAGCAGCTGTGGTATAACTGGTGGCTGTTCTTAACCTGTACTTGATTTTAAATTCCCATATCTGCAAATAAAATTTGTAGAAAAGTTTTGGGGTTTCCCTTTGGCAGCTAAGCTGTCTTAAAGTAGCATTGGCTTTTTGTGAACACCTTGGAATGCGAATCTAGTCTGAAAGTTGCCAAAATGCATCTATTTTTTTCTGGTTTAATCTGCCATAAAATTAAATGTTTGAATATTGTTCCTAAATTGTTTCTCTGTCTAGGCAGGGGGAGAGCTTATTTTGACATGCTGCACTTATTTAGCATGAAGAAAACTGAAAAACAGCTGACTCTTTTATACACTAACTTAATGGATCTGAATCTTTAGCACAGTACAGTTATTTTGTACAGCACTGACAGCATTTGTCATAGTCCTGCTCAGATTGATGAAACTTTTTCAGTATAAGCATGATCTGTTGTAGTCACAGAAACTTTGCTTACTGCTAAGGCAAGGAAAAAAGCTTCAGGTGGGATAAAAGATGGCATAGTTGCCTGTGACCGGATCAATTCCTTGTCCGAGGGCAGCTACCTGTCTTGTACACAAGTTCAGTTTTATCTTTAACTATCATCTACTTTGATGTAATGATATGCCAACCCTTTTGGGGTCCTGTGTGTGGCCTACACACTAATTCCCCTTATGGAGGAATATGGCTCCTTAGCACTGTTACAGCACGCTGCCCGGCCTCAAAGCATGTCTTTTGGTTAGTAATGTCTACTGAACTTTCCATTCTTTACGTTGTAAAACATTCCATGCATCTGGAGCGTCATTTCTTTTTCTTTTTGAACCCCTTTCATCTGTATCATTTGATCTAAATTTTCATTTCTTGTAGCAGTTTCTGCTTAAGCTCTGGAGACCAAGGTCTTCTTTCCAGTTGCTTCAGATGAGCTTTACAGCAAAGTACTGGTTGTTGCTCTTCATGTATTTGCTATCTTCAAAGCGGAAAGAAGAAAACAACTAACTCAGGCACTAAAGACTCACTCATTTGTATGAAAAGAAGAGGTCATGCAGGCCTAAGAGCTGCAAAATACTGAATGCTGTAAGCCTTAGGAGGAAATTTTTGTTAGTAAAACTTAGGAGTTTGTATAGCCATCATAAAATGCTGCATAATAGCAACACGCAGTGTATTGAAACACTTTAATTTGGTTGTTGGGAGGTGTGGGGTTTGTTGCATGTTTTCTTCCCCTTCTACTCCTGTTTGCACCTGCCTATTCCAGCTGAGGAAATACAGATTTCTCTTTAGTTTTTGCTAGTCCCAGCAATAATGAGGAAAAAAAAGAGAAGTCATCACTGGAGAGGATGCTACTGCCTGTCAAAAAAATCAGCAGGTTCTGTTGGACTATTATTACTGAGTTGTAGGAGATGCACAATAAGGAGGAGAACATAATACACCCTTGATGTAACGGGAGAGTGAGCAGCAGAGCTGCCTTCCTCCACTGCAGAGTCTTCTATGCTATTTACAATATTTTTTTGCTCTTCCTGATGATAAATCTTTCTAGCCACTCACGTTGTCGCCTTCTGGCCTCTGCTAACTTTCCTCTCTTAATGGCCTTTTGGGCATGTATTCTCACCTTCTCAAATGACTTGAAGTTGAAGAAGAAACAATACCAAAATGCGTAACAGATGCACAAGTGTACCTTGGAGATGTATGTCTTATGGACACAGAACTGTCATCACACTTCCATAAGCACATTTTTACTGTCTCATTCATCATGCATGTGTGGCTCACTGGCAGTACACTTGCTCCCAGTGGGGTAAACTTCTATTCTGAATCCAAACTACCTGTATACAGCTTTTTACCCTGTATGTTAGACTCTTTTTCTTCCAGTCTGAGGCTTCAGGTCTCCATCTCTTTTGAGTTATGTGAAAAACACTTTTATTTCCTACTTAGTGTGCTGCTGAAACTTGAGTGTTATAATCATGGTTTTCACCGCCTGTAGCCAAAGGGCATTTTGACAATGTCTAAAAACAACTGAAAATTGACAAGTTTGTAAAGTCGGTGTGAAATCTAAAGGAGTGGTTTTTAATTATTTTTATTTTAATTTCCAGTAGAATTTAATTCATTTCCACTAAAATGTAATTATTTTTATTTTAATGTCCAGCTATGGACAATGGATTTAGACATAATTAAGTGGCCCTGGTTTTATGTGAAGCTTCTGCTAAAGGAAATCTGCACTACTTCAAGATAACTGAGCAGATACCCTTAGTAATTTGAGAGGAGATGGAAGCACCCCAATCTGGACTGGCGTCCACCAGCATAACTGGTGGGAAGAGAAAGTCTCCATGTCTCTGCTCCAAGAGTGATTAAAATTGCTTCTCTCAACCATTTTCAGAGATGTTCAGAAAGCTAAACTCCTTTTGAAAGAGGAGACTCCTTTAAACAAATCTTAGGTCACATAAGTCATGCGGAGGTTTTGATGTGTAAAATATATCTTGACTTTTTATTTCCTGGGATAATTATTCTAATCTTCTCTTTTTTACTGCTTCTAGGGTTTAACTGTCAAAAGTTGGGGAATAGCGGAGGGAGAAAAAAAGAATCTGATCTCCTTGATTTGCTCTATGGTTAGCCTCCTATAAAAGAGCAATTAAAGTACAAATATCTTTATTGTCTCGTGTACTGAAGGACTTTAATGACCACCAGGGCATATTAGTTCTTTCAAGTTATCCAAGAACTTTATGTAAACACTCCTCTATAAAACATTCCAGAAAGGTATTTTCTCTGAGTTGCTTCCATTACAAGAATTTTCAGGACTATTGTCTAGGTTTTGATGTTAGTAATTCTATCCATTTCGGCAACGGTGGATTTCCACTAGGGAAAATATGGTCACAAGATTTCCCAGGGCTTTTTGCTTCTTCTGAAGCATTGGTGTCTGGTTGGAGCTAAGTGGGGAGAAGAAGAAAGTGAGTTTTGGGCTGCCCTGAACCAGCCACAGAAAGCATTTATTTCCAGGTGCAAGGGAATAAGTTAATGGAGCTAAGGGTTATGCATACCAAGTGGATAAGATGCTGGATGATATTCTGCTTTTATTTTCACTGTTGTGAAACTTATAGTAGGAGACCTTTCCCCAGGTTTCTACTTGTACGAATAGCAAAGTTTTCATCAGAGGGTTGCTGTGTAAGTTTATGATGTGGTCCTCGTTAGGAACAGCTTTGAGGTGTTTCACATGGTGCAGTGAGATACACATGCCTTAACTACTGCTTGCATTCGAAGAGTTTCTGGAGATGAACTAGTGGAGAAAGCTTTGTTTAGAGACATTCAGACTTGTAGGAGTAGTCCTTTCCTGCCAACGCTTGCTAGCGACTTTTCCATGTTTAAAGCTTAAACCTCTGACAAGGAAAAAAAGCCCTGAAGTAGGGATGTGTAAATTCTGCAGTGCTTCACAAATGTCCACATAGCATGGAAAAGGGAACACGGTTCAAAACAGGATCAAACCAATGTTTTAGCTAAAAGTGGAAATTTATCCAAAAACATATTCTGAAAGCAAAGTAGATATGTCTGAGATGCAAACACAATTACCAGCATAGAAAGTACTTCCAAAACATGCAAATGCAGAGAAAGGTGGGAAAACTTGAAATTTCACATCTTTATCTGGAAGCAAGAGAAATAACCTATATCAAAAGGCTTTTAGGTATTTTAAAATCAATATTTTAGAAAAAAACCCCAAACTTGTTCAAATGTTAAGAGTGCCACTACTTAAATGAGTTACATTGTTATGCAAAATAATTAAACAACTAAAGCATGTATTAAAAAATTGGAATCCCCTCTTTGTTGCTACCACAGGTACATGTGTATTACATAAGCAAAATGACCAGAAGCTACAGTGGACAGCAATGTAATTAAAATTACCAATTTTTTTCTCTCTGTGTTACGGTCAAAACAATCTATTGCACATCCTTTTTGTATTGTGTTATACCTCTGCAACATGAATGGGACACTAAGTGAAACAGCTTATCAATCACAGCAGAAATACAAGACTTTTAATAGAAAATTAATTTAAGTGTAGACTAGGATGTTATCTCCAACACCATAGTCCCTACAAAGGGGAGATCAAGCTATAATAGAAACTGTCAACCCCACATGAACCACTTAATCATGTTTATATATAACTTGCATATTAAAAAGCAATATCCAGTGTCAATGGCTCAGATATAAAAATATCTTAATAGTCAGTAACTGACTAATGAATACTGCAGTAATAACAGTTTAATTTGAAGAATTCTGACAGCTGGTTGCTTTGATGAGAGCTGTTACCAGGGAGCCCTAGTCCCATGCTGAGAACATCCACAGCATGCTGATTTATAGCAGCAGTGCAGAACTGTTTAATGTCAGCACCTCTCAGCTAAAGTAATAATAAACAGGAATGTTATGGTTTATTTTTCTGTATGAATTGTTCAGACTCTGTATGGTAAGCACCAACTCAATAGGGGATAATAGCTGCCATTCCCCAGGGAGTTGTAACTGAGGTTTAAACATTTTTATTGGCAAGGTTAGTATATCAAAATGAATCCAGCAGAACTTGTTTTTTTTCTCTTCTCTTTTTCCTTTTCTTTCTTTCTTTTTTTTTTTTTCTTGATTTCTTATCCCATTCTGAAAAGTAAATATCATTCCTGTAATTATGAAAGCTTCTTTTGGGTTCCAACTGCACTTCTTTTTTGTACTAGTTGAACTACTTTCCCTTTTTATGTTTAGTGTTGGGTGTGAATTTACTACAGATAGCACCATGTAGCTCTTTTCTTTTCCTTCCTCCACTCCCTTTCTGAATTCTAAAATTTGCAAACATGAAATCGTTTTGCAAACTTCAAAGAAAGCAAGTTGCTGTTTAATCAAACATTTCATCTGAAGAAATGTTACACACTGAAAGGTTTAAAGCAAAACTCTTTTCTTTTTTACAAGGTTTTCAGTTCTTGTATACCTGCAATTTTGAAAAAAACCAACACCTTGGAGACAGAACCTTAGAATATATGTTAGTTTAGCCTCCCATCTTGACCAGGCTTCCAAAAACTGGAGAATATTTACTATGAGCTAGGTAAAGGGAGAAGAGTTTTCTCAAATATTTTCTCAGAGAACTTCTATTCTACTGACTCTTTTCCTCTTAAGGGTGTATTTATTGATTCTTGTTTTAAAACAAATCAAATGGAAAAGTCAGAGATTGCACAGCTCTTTTGGTTTACTACTAGTTGATGTTTTCTGCCAAGACACTTCTTTGGCCTACCTGACAATTGCTACAGTTGTTGCTGACGGATATTTGAACATTCTTGTTTTATAATCATGGCACACAAAATATACCATGAGCATATCAAGGTGCATCTAGAGCCACATCTGTGCTCACACTAATGTGCCTTGGCAAGGGCTAGCATGACGTAAGCAAACATAAACACATCACGTGCATCTCCTCATGCCTCCCTGCAGGAGACTGCATCCTGGGTACCCCAGCAGGAAAAAGCTGCATTAGTATGGCAGAAGGTGATAGAATGGGATTCAAAAATAAATGTCTGAAAGTCTGGACAGGGGAAAAAACCCCATGTTTTTTATAATTTATTTAAGGTATGGCATATCAATGAAAAAACACTTTTTCTCCTTTTTGAATGCGGAAGCAGCACCAAGGCAGGTGTAAACTGAGCAAGAACTACACTTGAAAAAATCACTACAGTGTCTTAAATTAGAGCCATACTTGAATGATTTCACAGAACACTTATTTAGAGGGGGGATTGTCTTTGAAATACTTTTGGAAAGGCAGAACAGGATTGCATATAGATGCATCAGAAGTTCTTTGTGCTATTTTGGAAATGAGATTGGGCAGTTATGCTTCAAGGAGGCAGGACTGAACCTAATGAAAAACATCTTTATTTGGAGATTTGATCTTTGTCTTGAAGCAGATAACAATTTTCATAATTTTATCTGTCTTCTTTGGGTGCTGAAATCTTGGAAGATTTTTGTTGTTGAGTATCTGAAGGGGTGCTGCTGTCCATTTATCTGTTAATTGTCATATCACTGCCTCTTAGGCAGAATTACCTGGAGGGTCCACCCTGTGGCGGCCAAACTGAGAAATATTCTCTTCCTTGTCTGAGGCAATCTGCTGATGAAATTGTCCATGGAAACATTCAGCAGATGATCTGTAAATTCAAAGTCTTCCTCATTTTTTTTATGGTTACAGGTAGGGGATCTGATGGGGATCACCAATTTGACATTACAGCTGAAGAATTCTGAGAGTTTCAGGTTCATCAGAATTTTTTTTTAAATATATGTTTTAGATCCAAATCAGACCAAAACTGCACAAGAGGAAAAATGTAATTTCTAACAATCAAAGATATTTTTGTGGGGCATTTTCTTGGCTAAATGTCCAGAAGAAAGTTTCCATGTTCTGCATATTATCTAGTATATGTAAGCACTGGCTGATGAAAACTGATACCATGGTTCAATGTGCTGGTTTTTTTCACTTTTGTTAGGAACTGTGGCTCATAATTTGCATTTAATCTGGGATATCTTATTTTGTTTTGAAATTTTAGTGGATTTTTTTTGTCTGTTTTCTTTAGAGTTTATTTTCACTCTTTGGAACATTTAAGTTCAAATAATTAGAAGTAAAGGCTTTAAATCTTTCTGAACATAAGCCTTCAATATCACTATTCCAGGTATGAATCGCTGCTGATATCATGCTGTTTGCCAACTTTTAACTGGGTATTACACTTGTCTCAGGTATATCTGCCACCTGCTTATATAATTTGATTAGAGATTTATTAGCTCTTTATCTGAATCATATATATAACCTTTATAGGAATTGTAACAGTTTGAAGGTCAGTCTTCCACTTGCAGACTGCTATAAAAGCCTCATTTTAAGGTGACAGGATTATAATGTCTGAGAACAAAGCAAATAACTAAATCATGCAACTGCCTTTAGCTCACTGCAGTCCTGCTGGCTGGAGCTGGTATTTGTATCTAGCTTCTGAAGGCAGAAAGCCCCTGAATGCAATATGGTCTTTTATATCTAGCTGGTATAGCAGAAAAAAGAACATTTTAAAAAAAAACATAGCTATAATTAATCTGATGGATGTGATGAAAATATGAGGAGCAAGCCAAGTCAATTTGAAGTATTTTTCTTCAGTAGTGGCACAA
The DNA here is from genome assembly GCA_013399835.1 of Leptocoma aspasia. Classification (NCBI taxonomy): domain Eukaryota; kingdom Metazoa; phylum Chordata; class Aves; order Passeriformes; family Nectariniidae; genus Leptocoma; species Leptocoma aspasia. The sequence goes on along the minus strand of VXAX01000923.1, from coordinate 397,418 downwards.
TATGAAGCTAATGAATGATTTGAGCTATTTCTGAAATCACCATCTTTGCAGCCAACAAAAGTGCTTTGAAATAGTTCCTGATATCAAGATAATGGGGGGGGGG
>VXAX01000923.1:267061-397284 GCA_013399835.1 Leptocoma aspasia | reverse complement strand
GGGAACTTAATCTATTCCTGTTGATTACATCTTTGGCACTATCTTTATGCTATTTTCTTGGTTTTGGACCTTTTAAGGTCAACTACAGGAGTAGCATAGAACTTCTCCTTGTCTAAAGACATGTATTGACTCCTGCAGATGCTTTTACTTTTCCCTGAAGTATGTGAGATAGGCCAAAGTTTTCATTGGGCAGCAGCTTCCACTCAACAGAAAAAAACAAAACCAGCCAGCCAACCAACCAATCAAACAACCAATACGTCTTCCATCTACACTCAGATTTAGAAAAATTGATAGATTCAAAGCTGGCTGAAATTTCCAGGGACTACTGGATATTCATGGATTACTCTGGCTGGTTTGTGAGTTACGTGCTCACTTCCCCAGAGCAACAGCCAAGCTACTGCAAGGCTTAGGACAGCAGTGTCCTTCCCCTTTCTTGTACTGCTTTAGTTTGTTGGTTTGGATATGCTGCCAGTTGTTGAAGAGAATTATGGGGCTGATGGAAACTGTCTTGTGGTATTGTACACTAAGTATTTATTTCCCATAGCTTGTGTACTGGTGGCTTTGAGTTAGGAGGGAAGGAAAGAAATTAATTCTGTGATCCAGGTAATGGCTATCTGCCTTCTGTCCATGAGTTCCTAGAAAAGGGCATTTATTTCTCACTGTCCTATGGACTTCTTGTTTTTGCACTAGGTTCTTCAAAAGGTTTGTTGCTACTTAGTTTTCAATGTTTCTCTCGTTAACACCCCTTTCCAACGATTTCTCACTTAGTTTCTTTTTTCCCTTGGGAAATAAAAATATTTGGAGCTATCTGGTTCTACTTTGGATTTTGGGCTCATTTTATAATAAGACATAATCTTAAGTAAAAATTATCATTCTGATGAAAGCAGGTGGTCATCTGTCTATTTAGGAGTTGTCATCTGTCTATTTAGGAGTTTTCTTCAAAGCATTAACAAATAAGTTAGAGCTGTGCAAAGATATTTATCTCCTAAAGAGTGACAGAATGCAGGCCATTTGTATGTATTCTTGCATAAATTTGTATGTCAATTAAGCAAATAACATTTTAAAAAATCTGAATTGCGTTTATTTTATTCTCATGTCTTGCTGGCAAAAAACACTTGTGGTGGAGGGAGGAAAGAGAGGTAGGAAGACAAAAGCATTTTGCTGTGGTAAATTGAATGCAGTGGCAGTACAAAAACTGAGACATTTTTTTTTCACCCTGTTCTTCAAAGGACTGTTTTGGTTAAAATGTCAAAAATGCCCAAGGGCTTACCCTGTGCTGAATGGACTATGCCATCTGTTTGTGTAATGAGTGACTTGGTATGCATAAACTGTTACCTAGGTGGTAGGATTCTCAGTCTGTCAGCTCTCCTGTCAACTGCTGTCCTTGTTGCAACTGTGACCCCTGAAGGAATTAGTTGCATGATTGACTGACTGATGATGATTGACGTCCACACACAATTAACTCTTTAGCTGCAGCCACCATTGAAGGTGATCTCTGTGTTGTTAATCTGCAGAGCAGGTATGCTGCTATTTCTGTGCCAGTGAGCTTGCACAAAGTAAATATGATTAAGCTGATAAGTGGAAGCTGGACAGAGCTGTGAGCCACAGGGTTTGCTCTTAAGTCTAGCTGCTTTCTGTCACTTACAACAACACTGTTTCATGGTGTAATTTCAAGTGAAGAAAAAAACTATCACTCTTAAAATAGCTGAACATCTAAGGTTCAGTTTCCAGATCTCAAAACTATCCTTATCTGGATTCTCATTTGAAGGGAAGAGTTTGATGTTTGCTGTGAAAGTGCCAAAGTCCAGTGCCAGTGTGCAGAATTGATGCAGGGGATGGCTTTCACCTCTCCTCCAGAGCTGCTCTGCGTAGTGGGTGGAGTCACCTCCATTCCCTCGACTGGTTTCTTAATGTAATTCTTATTGGGGGAATAGTGGACTCTAATATCCATGCTTATCAAAAATTACCATGTTCAGTCTTTCTGCAAAATACAAGACTGGGAAAAAAACATCTTGAGACAGATTTTGAAAATTTTTATAGCACTAAAACGTAACAAAAAGCTGTGTAGGCAGAGAGAAAATCTAAATTGTCTAAATTTTTTTCCAACGAAACTTCAAATACACCTCTAATAGATGCTAAATAACAAACAAGCCTGTCACTGTTATAAATGCTTACTGATAGCTTCTTGTCTAAGTGGTTAAGTTATTATTCTTATTCAGAATTCATCTCTAAGAGATTAAATGTTAAGAGCCCTAATCTAGGGACCCATTTTTCACAGTGAATTTTCCCACTTAATTCATGCATGACCTAACTTGTTTAACTTGTACTTTCATTTATGTCTTATTTGAAAGGCAGAACATCACATGACTGAGTGACTTTTATGTCTGGGCATCTGTGTTTGATCTGGTGAAGTCAATGACTGCATTCCAGTTGTATTGAGAGCAAAAAAGAATGTGTAGAGTTGTACTCCATTTTTGGCACACTAGGCATATAGTCAAACGATTTCTTGTTAAGAGAGGCCTTATGGTAAATTTAGTTTCTGATCTACAAAAGGTTTTTGATGTACAAAGGTTTCACTGGATGATGTAAGCTGAGACCAGTAGCTTAAATCCAAACAGAATTGAAAACTTTCATAAATGCTCTATCCTCAACAAAAATGGCTAAAATAGATTAGCAGCTTTTTGAAAAATGTAGCAAAAAGAAATAGGTATTGGCATGCTGGGTACAGTGGGACTTTATTCTGAATTTAATGTCAGTTTAGACTATCTTTTATTGGAACCTGAGGTGGTGAACTGCTTTTCAGAAATAGGGAATATTTAGCTGGTCCAAATTGATTGTGGGAGCTTTGGAAGGAAAACATGAAATGCTTTCATAAACAAACAATGTAATAAATATTGTTTCATTATTTAACCATAAAGCATCTACTAAAGGCTTTGTGTTGCACTGCCATTATCATATTTTAAGTATACAGTTTGGAAGGAATATGAAATTGACCGTGTGTGTTTACAGTAATATTTGCAAATGAAATGCTTTTACTAGTAGTTCTTAACCATGTGAAATGGGGAAAAAAATGCAGTTATTTGTGTTCTGATTGTGAAATTACATGTGAAATTGTCTTAGTCTTTTTCTCTTTTTTTACAATATTATCATAGAACATTTTGACAAATATTATCATAGAACCATATCATAGAACCATAGTATGGTTTGCTTTGGAAGGGGACCTTGAAGATCATCTAGTTCCCACCCCTCTGCCACAGGCATGGACACTTCCCACTAGACCAAGTTGCTCAGAGACCCATCCTGCCTGTCCTTGAACACTTCCAGGCAGGGGCATCCACAACTTCTCTGGGCAGCCTCTGCCAGTGCCTTCTCACTGTAAAGAAGCTTTTTCTAATATCTAACCTAAAACTACTCTCTTCCAATTTGAACTCATTGCCCCTTATCCTTTCATTACATGCCCTTGCAAATACTCCTTCCCCAACATTCCTGTAAGTTCCCTTCAGGTATTGAAAGGCCACAATTAGGTCACCCTGAAGCCTTCTCTGCTCCAAGCTGAAAAAAAGCAATTTTCTCAGGCTTTCCTTAAAGGTGAGGTGCTCCAACCCTCTAATCATCTTGTTGGTCCTTTTCTGGACTTGCTCCTCCAGGTCCATGTCCTTCCTGTGCTGGGACCCCAGAGCTGGACAGTGCAGTGGGGTCTCACCAGAGCAGAGCAGAGGGGCAGAATCCCCTCCCTCCCCTGCTGGCCGTGCTGCTTTGGATGCAGCCCAGGACACGTTTGGCTCTCTGGGCTGGGAGTGCTCATGGCTGGGTCATGTCCAGCCTCTCACCCACCAGCACCCCCCAGTCCTGCTCACAGGGCTGCTCTCCATCCCTTCATTCCCAGCCTGGACTGATACTGGGGATTGCCACAACCCAGGTTCAGCACTTGTACATGGCCTTATTAAACCACATGAGATTCCAATGGGCCCACTACTCAAGCTTATCCAGGTCCCTCTGGATGGCATCCCATCACTCAGTAGCGTCACCACTACTACACCACAGAGAAGTGTCACTACACTACTCTGCAAATCCACTGAGGGTGCACTCGATCCTTTTGTCTATGACAGAACTTTGTCTGCAGGGTATTTTTGGAAATAGAGGAAGATGCCATAAATTGCTATCTCAGTCTTTCTAGCCCTCTTTAACTCACCCAGTACTCAGTTTCTCATGTAATATGCTCATGTTTGAACAGTCTTCCTTACCTTCCCCTCTGTCTACTAAAATCATTAGCACAGAAGTGTGTTTTAAGTATCTCATTTGGTGTAGGCCCTTGGAGGCTTTTCTCGGACTTTGAGATTGGTGATTGTTTTGTTGTTTGTTTTTAGCCATCACACTTGAATTGCTGGAACTCAGTGGGGAAGAAAAGCTTTTCCTAGTATAGTGACATATGTCTCTAATGACTGTTACTTGGCTTAGCTTCTTGCTTTAGGCGTGCAAGATCAAATGATGCAGTATTTTTATTTTTTACAGTAACATAACTCGCTTTAAACAAGGTTAAACATCAGCTCTTTGAAGTGAGGGTAGCCTTTTTGTCTGTTTGCACATCACTAGCCCATCTGGGTGTCACTAAAAATGGCTACATTAACCTGTACTGTAATAAATGTTACTTTCAATCTTGTATAATTTAAATAGATTGTGCAAATTAACAATTTAAATATTATACATAACATTTTAAATTTTAATTAAACTTTTGCTTTTTCTAGGATATTTTCAGCTATTAAGAGATTATGTTTTTTCTGTGTCATGGTGGTATTATGCTGCCAATAAGGTAAGTTGGTTTTTTTTTTTTATAAGGGCATAATTTCAGCCCTGTGGCAACTTTATCTATGCTTAAAACTAAGCAGATTTTGTATAAATGACAAAAATATTACCTTGTTTTTTTCTTACAGCTTTTCATTTCAGTAAACACTTGTAGGTCATTAATTCATGTAATGGCTATGGAAGAAATAAGAAGTGATTCTTCTCATTAAATATTTCAAACATAGGAAGAAGAGAGATGTCTTCCTCTGGAAATGTTTGGTCCTTGACTACTTCTGTGAGGTGTCTAACTTAATCCCCTCTAATTATTCATGTCTGGGGTAGCCCATATTACTCCAGCCACACAGACTTGTGAGAGGTGGGTATTGCTGTTTTGAAAATTACTTCTACCTAACTAGGTTTAGTCTTGAGCTTTGTGGTTGTCGGAACCCAAACTTTATGTAACAATAAGGAGACGTGGATCTATCTGACTTGTCTAGATATTTTAATTATTTTAGTGAAGCCAGTATTGGTACTGTTATTTACAGGACTCAATTGGGACCAAAGTTAAAGGACAAAACAGAATAGCATCTGAGTCAGAAACTGGGAGCTGAAAGGAAAGAAATATGAATATTGAATAGGGGATGGTAGAATGAATGATAGAATTCCTTCAGTGATGGAATAGAGAAAAAGATGGCAATTTGGGAAAGACTATATCAAACAGAAGACAGCAAGAGAGAAAGTAGCAGAGGGAATGAGAAGATGAAGTGAGATGCTTAAATGTTTTCTCTTGAGAGGGGGATGAGAGCAAGAGAAGTTATTTCATGTAGAAATATATTTTCTGTTAATGAATTGTTGCTTGCAAGTATGGCAATATTACAAAGTCAAAACAAAAAATGCAGAGTCAAACTAAAATACTTAAATAACATGGAAGAACCAGGCGAAAACCCCATAGTTCCTATATGCGCGTCTAGACTGTATTGTCCTTTTTTCTGCAAAGCAAAATATGCTTGTAGGAAACATATGTGTGAAACCAGGAAGGTTTGTCACACTGGAGAAAATTAACTCTAAAAATTGAAAGAGATGACATTTTCTTCTGGCAAAGAGAGTATATTTTCTGTAGAAAATACTCCTCTATTTGGTTTAATTTACACCAATTCTGCAAAGAAAACTTTTTAAATAGCTAATAAAATTGTTAATTGTATCTCTAAATTCTATTTTAAAGATATTACTGATAGTAACAGTGGGAATATTTGTTTGATTGTTCATTAGTTTGCCATATAATAACTCAAATTTAACTTTTCATCTTTCTAGAGACAATGACAAAGTACATATTTCTTAGTCCCATGGGGACTAATAACCTTCCCATAGCTAGCTCTTTCAAACATACTAATTATTATGGATTTAAATTAGTAATATTAATCACTGTTTCCAGTCTCTCACTGCATTGAAGGATAGATTGACTTCCTTTCAGATCTAAGGACTTTGTTTGTCCAAAAACCTTTCCTCTGCCTCATCAGTTAATTTATTAAAGCATTATTTGCTGCTAACCATTTGGCCTGGATCCAGCTTGGGATCAGAAGCACAAGAGTTCTGTTGGTTCCTTGTGATAAATTTCTTCTCCTGAAGAAGTGAAGCAGACCAGGATGCTTCTTTTGCTAATCTACAGCAGTCTGTGTATTTTTGGGGAACACTTCCAGCTATTTGTTAGTGATTTGTGGAAACATTCTGATTGTGTTTAAATTCAACCGGCCTATGCCTGCTTCAAAAGTTGAATTAGAATCCCTACACAGATTTCATGGTCTACTTGACACTGGTTTAAAATTATATTAATGTTATTAAGTTAAAACCTTATCAAGATAAAATATTAAAGTGAGATAAAACAATAAGTTAAAAACATACACACTCTGCATAGTGTAGCAACTCCTAGAAAAAGGTAATAAGGAGAAGGTAAATAAAAAAATTTAATAGCTGTGCAGGAAAGAATAACAGAGGCTAACATTTCTGGCACAAAATAAGATGAGGTGATCTAAGACAGAGCACAACCCAGGTGAAGATTAATGAATACAGAACACCTGCCTTGGGACATTGTTTCAGCAGTGTCTATGCATAAATATAAATGCATAATACTTAACAGTGTGAATCTCCATCTATCTTACCCCTGTGAATATTACTTTTAAAATTTATTGATAGTGTGTTTATTTACAATGATATTTTATGGACCTAAACACAAACCGACAGTAATGAGCAACTTGTGTCACTAAATCCATTTTTATGTGAATTACCATATTCAGAAAGCTGTAAGGCTAGTTAATGAACCTTGTTGATGTTCTTGTTAGAAATGCCTGACTTAGACCCTGATCTCCTCTTTAAACCTTGGTCATGATCATGCCTTCGTAATTTAAAATGTTTATTGTTTCCCTTCATGATACCATAATCATAATAGTAGGGGGTTTTTTTAAAGCATTTAGTAAAACTGGCTTGCAGAAATAAAGAAATATTAAGCTTATGTTTGCTTTTCTGTCTCCAAATCTAACCCTCTTTGTAGATCTAATAAGGACAAGATCCTTATGCATTTATAAGGGTCTAATAAAGCATGGGTTGACCAGGAAGATTATTAAGATTATTAAGATAAATTAATGCCTGCATGTGTTCCCCCTTACAGTGCACACCCTGACTTCTTTTGCAAGCAACTGCAAACTAAAATGTGTGTGAAGAGATATTTAAGACAGTTTTTTGTGACTACAGTCTGAACATTGCTTTCTTTACAACTAAAGGTATTTATCATACCTAAGGATATTGAGTTGATATTGAGTTGAAAAGTTGATCTCAACTTTTCAAAAAATACAAAAATTTGTGGTTCAGATTAGGATATGGAAGAAGAGGGGACAGTGTGCAAATAGTTTGTTAAGAAGTTTTTAATTGCTTTGTGGGTAGAATGCCTAGCAGTTACTTGGGTGATGATGACTTGGGGCTGTTCTCAGCTCTGGTACTGTGGGACAGTTAGAAGCAGTGTCACAATCCACATTCCTCTTCTACAGTGGAGCTCTTATCTCCTTTCATTTTAAGCGATTTTAGGAAGAAAAGAGGATATTGCCATGCTGTGGAAGACTCCATGCGAATCCTACTGGATGCAGTTTCCTCTGCCATTAGCCAGCTGGGCAGCAGGGAGGAGATGTGTAGATATGCACAAGCATATCTACATTTTTTTGCGTTATCCCCTCTCCAAAGCCCAGAGGAAGCCTCTGACGTTGCAAAGCAACCAAAATAAAATGAAAACTTCTTTGGAAGGCTTCAAAAGAAGTGACTGTGTATTGAGTAATTATTTAACATAATAAGACATCATTTTTTGTCCTGTGTTATCCTGTCTGTAAACCTGTCCCCTTGGGCAGGGCTTTAATGGAAAATAAACAGGACCAGTAGTTCTGTTGTTCAAAGATATAAAGTCCTTTGCAACAGGATCACTGAGAGAAAATCTGTGTCTTGAGAAATCTGTGGGTAAAGTAACTAAACTGCTTGCTTTAGGGATAGAGAGGAGAGGATTGTAGTAATTCAAATTCATGTGTTCTGGTGTCGTTTGTGTTTTGGGGTTTTTTTTAAGGATATGTTTTATTCCTGTAGGTAGCTGTGGCTAATGCTGTTGCTAATTTGTATTCAAAACCAACCTAAATCAGCTAAACTGCATCAGCCAGAAAATCCTTTTTCTCTCCTTTCTCTCACCATCTAAACACTAAGGCTTATGTTTGAATTCAGCAGCCTCTTTGATGTCTGATCATTTAGCTAGTTATTTCAGAACTCAGGTTAATTGAGGACATGGTCTACAGTTGACTCAAGAGTTGCTTTAATAAGATTATGTTTATTAAATTGATTAAAGAACTGTTTGTCCCCATAATCGACTATGAGAATGTTATTTGTGGTATTAGAAATGGATTAAGATACACTCAGCCAAATTAAACATTTTGTATAACAAGTTTTACTTGTAGAGAGTAGTACTGATAGATTTCGCACATGTCTTTTTTCACTTGCACTAGTGCATGTCAGGGGGCAGCTTTTTCTGAATCTCATTTGCTTACAGGGATCCATTGACCTGTGCTAATCTTTCCACCTGGGAAAGTGGCTTGGTGTGGCAGCAGCATGGCAGTGCACCAGAGGTGGAAACTGGGCAGGAATTCCTGGCTGTCCATAGGTCAGGGTCAGCAAGTTGTCCTTTTCAGGGGCTTTCCCTAGGTTTCTGCTATCACAGCTCTACAGAAAGGCACAGCTTCCTTACATCCCACCAAAGAGGTAAAGAATTATTTCAAACTGAAAGAATGTCTGTAGTTCTACCTCTTTTGAAAACACAATAATATCAACAAAACTACAGAAATACCTTAAAAGAAATTATTTTATCAATTTCATTTTTGAATAAATGAACTCATCATTGTCATTGAGAAAAATTGCACCATAGAAAGAGGAAGACAGAATTTTTTGGAAGCTTCAGGAAGTATTGTAGGTGGAATTTCCCTTAGAAATATATCTCTGCCACGATAGAGGAAAAGTCAAAATATGGATAGCCTTCCCAACACAACTGGGAAGTTATTCCGTCTTTTTACTTCAATAACTCACAATGAGGTTCATGTTGGCTCTTGCAGAAAAGTCTGCTTATCTCTCTTGTCCCATAAAATTCCTCTGTCCGAAATGATCTTCTAAGCACCTACACGATGGGCACTTGCCTCGGTTTGTTATCTGCAGAGGTATGACTGCAGTCAAACTTCAGCTCAGAGAAGGAAATTGTTCCATGCTAGCTACTCATTTCATCTTGGTCCCAAATTATGAGATCATTTATGGGAGCCAAATTATTAGGCTCAGTTGTTAAAACTAAAGTTTACTATTTTGTTAAGTAAGCCACACACCTTACTTATCATAGCCAAGGTTTTAGTTTTGACACCAGAAATTGTCTATTAGGAATCAATGGAAGTTTTTAATCATTAAGATATAAGCAGCTTTGTGAAACATTGTAGGATGGTCATTTATCGTTAATGTGCTTCAAAAGTATGATGAAATACAAGATTAAAAATCTCTAACAAGGAAATTTTTGAAAAAATATTTAAAATCTAACCACAATTTAAAAAAAATAAAAAGCAGACAGCCGACTGTGAAATTGTAATCAAGGGCTTTTGTATAGTAAAGAGCTATTGTGAGGTGGGGTTTTTTTTATTCAAGCACAGAATTAGGAGAATTTAACTTTCTACATTTTGAATATTTGGTTGGTTATAAAGAGAGTTTTCATGTTTATTGTCTATATGTAAAGTAGAGAAAATGAGCATGAGGTTTAGCCACTGAGAACTGGTGAAAATGAAGCAACTGATGTCCAACAAGATTTCAAAGAACTTAAAACAACAGGGGACATAGTGACGTTAATGGTACATTCTCAAGTTTTCTGCACATAGAATTAGGTAGATAGGATGCGAGTGGAAAGCTCTTATGCAAGAGTTTTGATGGCAGTCACTGATCAGAAGCTGCCTCCATTAACTTTTATAGCACTTGTGAAGCTGGAAAAAGCTAGTATCTCAAGTTAGATATCACAAATATTTATTAGTATTATGATTCTATCAAATCATAGTCTACTCCTCATCTTCAGACAAAATGAGGCCACAGGCAGATGCAGAGCCTGAGGGCTTCCTCCCAGTCTGTTCCAAACAGTATCTGTGTAGAGCATTCCACAGCCTGCCATGTGTATGCTCACACTGTCTAAAAGACATATTTCTTAAGACAAACTCTGGTACTGAAAATATCAGTGCATCACAAACTGGAAAATGCTGATCATGTTTTTAGATGCCTACTGTTTAAATAAGCAAATATATCAAAGCCAAAATTTTGGACAAAATGCAGGTATTTCCAAATTTCTCCAATGTTATAAGCATACAGAGCTGCCTAGGAAGGTCAAGAGAGTCAAATACCATGTTTAAGTCTCTAGCATTTTTTTCTCCCCACTTACAGGTCTTTCTTTTGTGACATCTTTGCCACTTTTTCATCAAAGAATTTTGACATTCTTTTTTTTCTGCTTCCATACATTTCATGTCCAATATTATTTTCTACTCTTATGCTAAGCTCAGCATAAGTTTTCCTTACTCAAGGAAACTAGAATTTTAGAATGGAGTGGCATATCTTTTGAAAAACTGAGACCCCTTTCCTGAGTCTTCAGAGGTAGAGCTGTTGAAGTTTTGGAGAGTGCCAGCTGCCAACTGCCCGACATTTGACATGTAATGCCATTGGATTTTTGTTATCCTTTTTTCTTATTTTATGGCACAACCTGTTTTCTTTAGTGCTTCATTAGTGCTGTTTTCTTTAGTGCTTTGATGTTTATATTGCAGATATTGTAACACGGACTGTGAGCTGATAAGTGAGCTGCCTCATAGTTTCTTCTGCCTCACTAGCTATTTAACAATTAGTTTTTCTATCTCATACATATCAGGTTTAGCTCTGCTGGAATAGTCATGAACTTAAGATGACTGAACAGTCCTTAAAATCTTTATAATGTATTGTTAATTCCTTTGAATTCCTGCTACATTACCTCATGTAAGAATAAGTCTTCGTACTCTATTCTCTGCTTCCCAAGATGCTTAAATTTGATCTAAAAAGATGATGTTAACCCAAAATATTTTTATTTCCTTGTTCTTATGGAACACACATGAAACATATGCTCATTAGTTACAGGAACTAATTTAAATCATAATGTTTTCAAATGGCCAACGTCAAATAAACTTAGGGAGTAAACATCAGTGCAACACGGTAAACAAGCTATGAAGTGCATCTGAGTGTGAAGATGATTATCCAGGGATAGGGTTTGTGAGTATTGGACAAGTAAAGCAATTTACTTCTGGATAATAATGTGGTCTTCTCACACAGATTACTTCTCCCTCAGCTCTGGTCTTGCTACTCTCAGTAATATTATCCATTTAGTGCACTCAGTTCCTGAGCCTTTGCTGGCTAGTGCAAAGACCATCAAGCAGCAGGTGTGTGCACGTACGCATGCCCACCCTGCTGCTGCTACAAATTTTGGTATTAGCTGTTAGATGTTCACAAAACCCAGGGCAGTCATTAATTTGTTTCATCAAACGGAGGCACCTAAGTTGCTGGTAAATTGGGGTGCATGAAGGAAGGTTAATATTTTCTCTCTCGNNAAAAAAAAAAAAAATCCTACATTGCTTGATCAGAGGAGCTTACTGTATTTTTCTTTTTCCAGTTTACATTTTTTTAGTGTTCGCTTAATGATTAGACACTTCAGTGAATCTATTTATTTACAGCACTGTGCTTGACTTCTGCAGTGTCACATAACATAGACAAGTGTAAAAGCATTGAAAAATATGTTATAGAGGGCTTTTATTAGGAATTTCTTGATATGTTTTTCTGCAGGGTGCAAAATTGGAATGCTAACCTAATCTAAATTTTAATGGTTTTTACTTACAGTGGATACTTTTTCTTTCTATCAGCGGAACAAGTGCTTATAAATACATGCTTTTTTTTTCTCCTGGTGACCTCAGTAACCTTTCAGTGCTCAGTTATTTGGCATTAGAAGTCATTTTTACTAGACCAGTTTTACAAATTTGTGTGATGAGACTCAGGTACACTAAACAGCTTGTGATACATTTGGGGAACAGTGGGAATTTTCAGTGATAATGATACCTTTTAGAAGTAACTTGGCTTGAGTAAGGCAGAAATAGAAGCAGCGAGCCTATGGTGTGGTTACGTGATGGAGATGTAATGAAGAGTGTGACTAAAATAAGTACTGTGCATAAAACCAGTTCCAAATGTCTTACTCACTAATATTTATGGGATACCCATCTGAGAGAAAACAACTTTCAACCTGATTTAAAATGAGGATCTTTTGAGTGCCAGACAGAGGAAAAGCAGATTAAGTACCCCAGACTGGCCCCATTTCAGCAAGCCAGTGTAACTGTGCAGCAGCAGTATGTGCTGAGTCAAGCTGACCAAGGAAAGAAAGAGTTGCTCAGTTGTGGAGGATTCATCAACACTCTCCATGCATCATGTGGGGAGGAATTCCCTCACAGATGTATACCAGCCTAGCCCTGAACCCCTGTCTGCACCATCTAACACACATGATTAATTACCTTTCATGGAAAAGCACACCTCTCCTTTGCTGTATGCAAATATAGAATTTTCCAGAGAAAATACACAGATGGTATAAGATTCAGACCAGGACCAGAGAAGAGTTAGCCTGACATCAAATGATTGGTCAAAACAGATGTTCTTTGTCATTAACAAGCCAGCCTGTCATCTTTGTAGTCATTTCATTGTTCAGAACCATTTTTAATACACTGTTTAAAAGTGTTAAAGTCTTGCAACTTGATATTGGTGTATTTGGAAAGGCATTTATTACAGCTATTTTCATTCAGTATTTGTTCCACAGGGAGACACTGTGATGCTGACTGATCCTGACTTTAAAGCTGAGAACAGAAAATCTACACCCCAGTAACTTTACTAATTTCATTATACATTTCCTAAACTCTGTTTCTGCAATTGCATTGATTGTATACAATGGTACAGAGAGATAGAAAATGTAATGGCTATTTTATTTGTGATAAATTGTACAAGAAATTCCTGGTTTGTCTCATAGTGTAAATATCCTGGTTCTATAAAACTTGACATCATGCTACCATCTATCCTCTCTAAACAGACTAAACTAAATATATATTTAAACTCGCATGCACCTAGTTTCTTATTTTGTAATAATTTTCCATTTTAACCACCGCATTGTTTTACTTCTTTTCTTCCTTCTGTTTCTGCCTAGATGAAATTATTAAATTCTGTTCTTCTTTAAGGACAAAACTAAGGAGACATTGACCATCCAAAGAATAAATGAGTCAAAATGTAGTCTGATTAACAGGTTTTAGAATTCTACAAACACAGATAGCTCTTAGTAGCTTTGATGGTCGTAAATATATTAACATTTTTAATGAATTAACTGAATAATCAACACGCTAATCATATGTCAGTATATCTGACCAGCACAGCATGGATCAGACTAGAAAACTCTGGCAAGGGAAATCCACTACTCCTAAACAGTTACTATTACAAACTCAAGCCATCACATACAATATAAAAATTTGCAAAGATCAAAACCAACCATTAAGGAAGTGATGCTTTTTTAATATCCTTGGGTCTCTTTTCACAGAAGCCTTGCTTCTCCAAGGACCATCTGAAAATATGCTTGCAAATACTGAATTTTACCTGGTCTACAATACCACGGTTCCTTAATTTGATGAACAGTCACAAACACAGAAATTGTGGCTCACTGTATTAAAAATTCCTTTGAGGATATACAGTTCTTTCTCTAAATCTCTGTCAAGGTCAAAGGTGTTGATTTTTTGTTTATTTGTTTATGGAAAAATTCACAGTTCTTGTTTTGCACCTGCTGAGTTCAAGTATTACAGAGCTCTGCTTAGAAAACAGGTTGTAATGATTGTAAATTTGAACCATCCTTTTGCATGTGGGGTCCATTGAAAGGGTAAAGATCAGGATCCAGCACAAAGTGAAACTTCGTATTTTAAAGTAGATTTTTTTTTTCCCCATGAAGACTGAATTTTTTGTCATTGTTTTGGAGAAGTCTAAAAACTCCTGGACACCGCAGGTCATGTTTTCTTTGTTAATTATTCTGAGGGATGATCTGGCAGTAATGCTTGCCCTGCATTGTTCAGTGATAAATGGTTTCAGTTCATTAGGCAAGACTCTTTTATTCCAAGTGCTGCAAACTAAGGAAAGTCAGTCCTCAATCACTACAGAGATGTTTGTTCACCTCATTCGCTCTGACTATAAAAAATAAGTCTACTTGAGAGCATACAGCAGTATAATTGGCTTTATGGAGCAGCTGCCAGAGGGGTTTTGCTATATGAAATTGCATTACACTTCCTTTAAAACGTGTTCAAAGTAATAAGTCTTTGTTGACATTCACAATTCATACAATTATATATACCCTGGGAAAAAAAACCCACATTATGGAGTTTGGCAAATAATTAATATCTAAAGTTTGTCATAGAAATTATGACACCATTTCTAGAAGTGATGTACAGGAAAGAATGTTAGTTTCATACTCTCATATTTCTCTTTAATTTTTACAATCTATATAAGAATCAAGGAGAAGGTCTTTTTTCTTTCTAAGCAGTACTAATCACAATTTTATGGAAACATTGTTACTGTTGTTATTATTGTAATATGGTAACTGATGTGCTGGTTTTTTTTCTGGCAGTCACTATCAATGTTGTCTAAAGAAAGCAAAGTCCTGGAAACACTAGTTCTTTTGGAGAATGGATAGGAGGGATTTTTATTCATGTTATTCTCAATTAGTCTGAGAGGATTTAAACACATCTTTACCTGTGTTCATCCTGAAGTCTGGAGATAAATCCTAGAATCAAATATGCTTTTCAGAAGCTTTAAAGACACCCCATGACAATGCTGTATCTTGGCTTGAACAGTCTTTTCTTTAATTCTTTAATCGGAAAGAGTTCTTTCACTCTAGAAATCATGTCTGATGAGAAGTGGCTGAGGGAGCTGTGCTTGTTTAGCCTGGAGAAAAGGAGGCTCAGGGGAGACCTTATCACTCTGCACAGCTACCCGAAAGGAGAGTGTAGCCAGGAGGGCCCCCGTGTACTGGGGGCATCAGGGACAGCATTGCCAGCTGGGCAAGGGAGGGGATTGTCCTGCTCTGCTCTGGGCTGGGACAGCCTCACCTCGAGTGCTGGGGACAGTTTTGGGTGCCACAAGACAAAAAAGACATTGAGCTGTTAGAGAGTGTCCAGAGGAGGCCATGAGGAAGGTGAAGGGCCTTGAGGGGAAGCCATGTGAGGAGTGGCTGAGGTCACTTGGTCTGTTCAGCCTGGAGGAGACTGAGGGGAGAGCTCACTGCAGTTACAGCTTCCTTGTGAGGGGAAGAGGAGGGGCAGGCACTGATCTCTTCTCTGTGGTGACAGTGACAGGACCAGAGGGAATGGTCTGAAGTCCTATCAGGAAAGTTTAGGTTGGATATCAGAAAGGGTCCTTCACCCAGAGGGTGTTTGGGCACTGGAACAGGCTCCCTTGGGAAGCTGTCACAGCACCAGCCTGACAGAGCTCAGAAGCGTTTGAACAATGCTCTCAGGTGCACAGTGTGACTTTTGGGGATGGTGCTGTGCAAGGCCATGACTCAATGACCATTGTGGGTCCCTTTTAACTCATCATATTCTGGGATTCGGTGACTAAATTGTAATGCAAGTGTCCAAAATCAAACAAGATTTGTTTTCATTAGAATGGTCATTGTCAAGTAAACCCATTTATCTTGCTACTTCAGTGTGGTCCAACGTGGTAACATTTTACAATAAGTGTCTGATGGATGAAATAGAAACTAATGATCCATTAGCACTGTGATGTCTAAACCCCAAGAGGAGTGTAATTTTTTTGTTCATTTGGTTAGGCTCAATTTACATCAAAATTTAACTGTGAATAATTTACATTTTCCATAAACAGTTTTGATAGTGTTCATAGTTTTTTAAAATTATATAAATAACAAAATTCCCTCATTTTTTGCACACAAGAACACATAAATACTCCTGCTTCATAAAGTTCCCAGTGATTCAAACCCCTGCTATAATGTTCTTCTGATAATACAGTGCTGTGAATTGTCTTGTAGCTGATTTAAAAACTATACCTTTCTTTTGGCTGCACTTTTAAAAGTACTTTTGACACCAGGTTGCTATGTTTAGGATTGTAAAGAGGATGTAGTGACTCATTGAAAGTCTAATTTTTCCCATTATAATCTTGCCTCCTGGTTTATACTATTTTAGAAGTGTTATTTGATCTGGAAGATAATTCTGTAACCTTCAGATTACTGCTGGGTGACTTCTGCAGAAAAGGAATTACCAATGCATTAAATTTGAATTAGCTTTGAGAAATCATGCAGATGTATGCACAGAACATTACAGCAATGCTGTCTCCAAGGCACAGCAGAATTGCCTTTATGCAGTTTTAAAGAAACACTTGAGCAAACCTTAAATTGCACACATGGTGAAGCTGAGACAGCATCTTTACTTAAAAAAAAAAAACTAACCAAACATGCATATACATGTACACAGAGCAAATAAAGCTTTGAGAGTTGTCTTTCAGGGAAATCTGATCACAAACAGACTGCTGCTGAATGGGCCATTTGGGCTCAGACCTGTCGTAGTGGAGAGCACTACTGCACATGCTGTGGAAGTGTCACTTAGACTAATGATTATGAATTATGCAGAGGGTCACATCCTCTTAGTTACAAGTCATTTCTACATTTTCCCTTTAGACTGCCTAGCCTAATTCCATTTTTTTTTCCTTTTTACTGCTGCTAGCAAATAACATGCAGAAGGAATGCCAAGACCTTCATTTATTCACGTTTAATTTTCCTCCCATAACTTCAAGTCAGTAAAATGACAGAACAGTTGGAGGTGGGGAAAGAGAGACAGCTGCTACTGGTGGATTAGGAAAAAGCTCCCTTCAGTTCACTAGGTCATTGAGTTAAGTAGGACAGTAAAAAGCCACAGAAATTGTGTGGTTTGGTTCAGACTGTGTATTCCAAGCATTTGTGCCAGAAACATAATTTCTGCATTTTCCCTGTTTGGAAAAAAAAGGGATATAGTTTGACATATTTTTAAAAAGCATGGCCATTTTGGAACGACTGACCTGACAAGAGCAGGGTGCATGGCCTTCCCCTGTCTTAGTGCTAACCAGGTAACATAGTGCATAGGTGGAGTACCAGCACGGCTCGCAGAGCCACTGTGGAGCAGGAGGTGTGATAAATATGGCAAATACATCCCTGGCCTGGCTGGGTATGCCTTGGAATGCCCTTGACACTGAATGGGAAGATGACACAGGGCAGCAGATGAGCAGAAAGTTGTGGCAGCCAGGAGGATGAAGGATTGCTTAGAGAAGAGTATGTGGGAGGATGTTTTCCGGCTCAGGGATTTTGTCTTCCAGTGCTGCTGGGTACTACAGGGAAGGCAAACTGGCAGTGTCCAGCTCCAGGAGGTTCCTCCCACACAAGTGCTAAAGGAGGAAAAATACTGTTAACTAGAAGGATAGCTGCTTTTCTTAAAAGAAATATACCTCTTTCTAGTCTTTCTTTAAAGGTAGTTGATATAATAGAAAATGTAGTTCATCCCTTGACACTACAGAAGATTCTTCGAACTCTAACCCTTGATTTGTAATATTTGTCTGTTAATTTATACTAGTCTTGTTTTCCATTAAAACTCAAGAAAAAATTCAACCTGTGTTTCAACCTGTACCACTCATTTAGGAAAGAAAAATAAAAGCATTTCCCAAAACATTTCCTCCTTGTCAGCTTATCACTACATTTAATATCTATGCCGAAGAACAAAATGTTTCAATTGATAAAGTATTATGTTATACTGCCTGGAATGGGGTTTAAGTGAATAGATATTTATTGGCTACATGGTAGTTAGCTCAGCTGGTTAGAGCAAGGTGCTGATAACACCAGTGTTGTGGGTTTGATCCCTGTAAAGACCACTCATTCACTCACAAGCTGGACTGAATGATTCTTGTGGGCTCCTTCCAATTCAGAGCACTCTGTGGTTCTGTGAAATTTTCTTTCTTGGAAGACTGTCTAAAATTTAAGTTATATTTGATTTATAAAATACTGACACTCTTTGATGTAAAAACATTTTCTTTTTAAATAAATTTAATAATGCCCTCAGAGCCAAGTCAATTAAATGGATTCCTATTCCAATTGCACAGAAGAAAACTGCATTTCCATCAGAAAAAGCTTGAATCAATGTTTAAATTTTGCAGTATGTGTCCAGGGTAAATAAATTTGGGCTTTCTGTAATGAGGATAAAGAGCACCTGTAACACTCCCATATGTAAATGTGAGGGCTACTAGTTTGAATAGCCCACATAATGCTAAACATGAGGAGACAATAAGAGGCTTGCAACAAATTTTTAGCCTTTTTCAACTCTAAGAATAAAAGCAAACAAAAAACCCACAAAACTAATTACCTCTAGGAGAACATCACCTGAAACTTTTATAAGACTAATTGGACACAGTACTAGAATGCCACTGAGAGTTACCAGTTCATCATGATTGAGCTTCCAGTTTCCCAACAGTAAATAGGAAGGATACTCATCCATCTTTGACTCTGAACCACCTTCTACTTCTGTCCTGCATTTTTTAAAATGTCTTTTTTTTTTCAGGTGTTACTTTCAAGCAAGAATCCCAAGTGTTTTTACCATACTCTCTTTCCAGTTACAGCAGATGAATCACAAAGACAAAATATGTAATAAGAAAGAATGGTTTAAAAGAACCAGCCTGGATGACAAACTAACAAGTTGATCTGTCTCTGTTATCTGTTCCTAAATCAGATACAGTCAGATAGCTTTTTGTAGATGTCACCTGGAAGCAAACCAAAAATCAGCACAGATTATGAAGTACAGAAGGAGAAACATGGCTAAGTCACGTGGCAGTGAATGGAATATTCCAGTTTTCCAGTAGCTTTACACCTGAGGTAGACAGGGTACGCTGAAGATTACAAAGGTCTCTGTATCCAGATCGCCATCTGAGATTTTTTTACCATTTAGTCTTAGCTGCTGTGATTCTAGTTGTTTAAAATATCTAGGGTTGCAGCTAAACACTCTTCTAAATCCCGTTGTTCACAGTGACTGACAGAGAGTGCTTTTCATTTCCATTCTTTTTTTTTTCTAAACTGAGGGGTTTATTCCCTGCTGAGCTTCAGGTCAAATGAGTGGGAATACTACTGGTATTCCCACTCATTTATACTCAAAATACTGTGTACTGGGGTTACAGAGTGACAGAAAACATATGTGAGAGCATATAGCATGTAGAAAGGGATCATGTGGTAATATCTATTTCCTTTAAGAGTAGCTACAATCAGAAGCCCTTCCTTCTCCCAGGGACATATATCAGTTGAAAGGAAAAGATTTATATTTTACTTTTATACACACTGACTCTTTGATGCTGTGTTTATATTAGTGTACAAACCATGATTATCCATGGTTATTCCAAGGGACTTCAGCATGCTGATACTCTGATCAAGGAAGTTAAATCAAATGGTTAACTTCAAAGAACTTATGATTTTAAATAAAAATAGTAAGTCCCATTATAGTAAAATACAACTTATGTGTATATAAATATATATTGGGGTTAGCAGAAGTCCCTTAATCATTGCTATAGACATGACTTTGTGTGTGGTCAGGGAATTCTGTGACTTGATACTCTGCTCTCCTTCACTTAGATAACGCAGAACTTAAATTGTGCAAGTAAAATATATGCTTCTTTTCAGAGAAATGAGAAATGAACAGCATAGTGTAGCAGATTGCTTTGATCCATAGTGGAAGCAGACCACTATAGTGTAATCTACTGAAGGGATAACATCAATTTTTAAGTATGCTCTGGGTTTTTTGACTTCTTTACTGGAAACCAGAGATAGTGTAGATGATGACTAGATATCTTAAATCCTCATCAGCACATCTGCCTACACAGCCTTTGCTTTCCCTTCCAGCGAAGTGCAAGGATTGGGAAGAAGTAACCTGATTGAACAGAAGGCTGAACCAACCTTCAGCACTGGGGGTGAAGCAGTAGCTTTGCTGATGCCTTGGACCTCCCATGGCTGGAATGACCTTGCTGAATGGACACAGTCTCCCTCCACCACCTGCAGCCCCCTGCCTCCCTTCAGCCCCTGACAGCTCTCCCATGCTCCTCCACACTGTCGTGCTGTGGTGTCAGCTCCATCTCAGGCTGTTTGGGGCACTGAGGGAGTGTGGCAGGCCCCAGATGACTCCAAGGAGGCCAGTGAGCAGGTGGGTACAGCAGCTGGAGAGCAATCCCAGACAGCCGGCAGGTGGATGGAGCAGCAGGGGGGCAACACCAGACGGGCAGCAGGTGGAGAGGGCAGCAGGAGGGCAACACCACTTTGTACTCAACTTGACATTAATTACACTTGTTGGAATCCTGTGTGGCTCCTAAGACCCTTTTTTGGGTGTTAAATTACAAAATATGTGTGTTTAGATTCTGGGTGTAGCTTCCCCCAATGTCTGAAGACTTGGGAGGTGATGAGAGGGAAGGGAGAAGAAAGAATCCTTCTCCCACCCTCAAGCTGTGAAATCTGACCGGACTTTGCGGGCAGGATGAGCTGGCAGCTTGTTAATTTGCCCCTAACCATCTATGTGCCTAGGAAAAGCCCTTAGAGGCATTAAATATTGCTGGCTTTCTCAATGGCTCTGTTGTGTGGAGTTCTGCATTGTGATGTTTGCTGAGATGCCCAGATGTTTATAATTAATTTAGTTTGATTACTTCTAATTACTCCTTCCTATCTGCATTATCTTGCATTTGTCAACTTCATATGTAAGTAGCCCTGCTGCCTATTTATTTAGTTTAGTTTTGTAAGGTCCCTTTGGACCTTCTTAACCTTCTCTAGTGATGACTAATCTAAATAATTGTGCTCTGTGTAATTTCTTTTCCCACCCATCTCCCAGAACATTAATAAAGAAACAGAAACATGAAGAATCCCATTGCAATCCTGTCATGATGAAAACTGACATTCCTTCCTTCCTTCCTTCCTTCCTTCCTTCCTTCCTTCCTTCCTTCCTTCCTTCCTTCCTTCCTTCCTGCCTCCCTGCATTCCTGCCTCCCTGCCTCCCTCCCTCCTTCCTTCTAATTCCTGGCCATATTTTAACCCTTCTGTCCTTACCATTAAGGCTTTTTGTCAAATGTTACTTAAAGCCCAAGTAAATGGTATCTTTAGTAACAATGTTATTGCTACACTTAAAGAAATCTGTTAGCTGAGAGGGATGGATTGTTCTTTCTAGAAGGTTATTTCCTGCAAAATATCTTGCTCAACTATCTGTTCTATAATATAAATTACTTTTAATTGCTTCCTGATTGTTTTCCCAATCTGCATTAAAACACAGTAGGCTACTCAGAGATTTTTTGAAGTGCATACCTGTAAGTCCTTCTAAAACCTGATCTACACTTCAGGCAAACATCTTCCTCTTCCCTTTCTCATTCCTTGAAACCTTCCTTCTTCCATGACAAAACTACATTTCCAGCTATTTTAATCTCTTCTGCTTGTTTCTCTTTCTAGAAGAAAGTGGGAAACTTAACAGAAATTTATACATTTCAAAATATTTCCTGGTCACTGCTACAGCTGTCTGCTAGAAGAACAACCTTCTGATTGCCCTCTGTATGTCAATGTATGAAGAAAAGATTACAAAAGACCCAGATTCAAAATTATTTCACTCTTCTAGGTGCCCTTTATTGCTTACACATGACCTTCCAGCACTGGCTCTGTGTTTCTGTAGGGCAAAGTTAAGAAATAGAGGTCACCTTTCTTCGTTTTGTGACTTTCAGTCCACATGCTAGAGCCCACTGAATGTACAGAGCTTCTTGGGTGGGACTTTCTAAATGGTCAGGTTGAGGCAAAGTCTACTTAGGGAAAACAACAGGGGAAACTGCAGGGATAAAGACACAGTGGATAAAATGTATAATTTCTACTCTGAAAGGGAAGTGAATTCTCCCTGTCCACTTCCCTCTGCCTCCTCAGTAGCCAAGAGCAGGGTCTTGAGCAGTAGATAATAAGGGGACGGAGAAATTATGGGAGCTCTCAGAAAGGTAAGACCATGAAAGGCTTGCAGCTTCCCTTTCCTAATCCTGCTTTTCTACTGGCCTTGGTCACAGTTGTTAAGGTACGAAGTAGACAATGTATTGCACTGCTCTGTTCCTAAAAGTTAAGAGAACTTGTAGGCATAAAAAAAGAAAAACCTCATGGTGTTCCATCCAAACCTTTCCTCTTTCCATTGAATGTGATCCATTTACCTTTACCTTAGACAGAAAGATTTTGACCCGAGGCATTGCATTTTTTCCATTTGTCTTCTGTAGAAGCTATGTACATTTTTAATGCTTACATACACACACACACACACACACACACACACCACTCAGTATTTTATGAAGAGTTGTCATCCTTTTCTATGTGAAGCAATTTGGAAAAGTCAGGTCTCACACTTTTGCTCAGATTTCACTTATGTGCAACAGATGGATGTATCCAATTTTCTAAAACAGCGCATCCTTTCAATTAAGGCTATTAAAAATGAAACCTGTTTGTAGCTGGTGTTGCCTGATAGAACACATAGGAGGAACCTCAGTGGGTTCTTTTGTGAACAGTACAATATGAATATGACTCACTTAACATTTCCAAAGTGTTTTTTTCCAAAGGTTTCAAAAGCTTTACCAACTATTTAAGCCCCACAGTTCTATCTGTAATAAGTTAGATCATGTCAGTGCAACTGTTCAGCAGTTTAAATGTAAACACAGCACCACATTTTAGGATATCAAATAAGTCTATATTCCTTAAAAATGACAAAATTGATAGAGTTAAGTGCTCAGAAAAGGTACATAGTTTTATGAGGAAAGTGTTCAAGGAATGAGAGACGGCTCCTCACAGGAATACTAAAACTACAGTTACCAAAATTTTAGCCTTTCAACAGATTTTGCTCATCCGTGGGTCTGGTATGCATCTCCACATCCATGAACAGACCATTTTATTCCTCCTGTTTCTTTAGTATGAGGGCTGATCATAAGAGGCACCTCAATTCATTTCATTAGGCAAACAATCCTCAGAGATATCAGAAAATCACCTAAATGCCTTGACATTGGCTACTAGCCTGGACTTGCTATCTCTAATGTCTTACTGATGAAAAAGATAAATCTAAAACCCTCAGTAACGCTTCTGCTATTACACTGTAATTTTCTCTTCCTGCAGACAGGATACAATGGGTCACTAGCAATGGTTAGGAGCAAAAATGATGCGTTTTATTGTAAATAATCCAGGCACTAGTTGAACCTTATACAAAATCGAGCATGTATCTAGTAACAAAATTAGTAACTGTGCTTGGACCCCTTGTTTCTGAGCGTGCTGGCAGGAACTCTTTTTTCTATTTGGATCTGCTTTGGGGTTTGCAGCCAGCATGTTCAGCAGTCTCCACCGCTCTTCCCCTCTGCATTTGGGCTAATTGTGGGTATGTGAAGCACATGTGCAGAGGTGGGAGTGCGAAGCAGGAAGGTCAAGGATTGTTCACCTGCAACCTGCAGGGTCTCCTCAATAAAGTTAATTTACAAAGGCTCTGTACTTAGGGCCCCCGTCCCTCTAAGCCTTGATGCAGTATTTGATTAATGGTTCTGGAAGTGAAACACACGGAGTGCCCCCTTGGTTTTGAAGGTCGCAGGTAAATCCTGGCCTTATTCTGACTCAAATAATGCATTTATCTAAATGCCACATCTAAGTCATAACCACTCATCAAAGAGGTGACTGGGTAGTGCAGCAGTTTCTGTTGAAACATAGAGCACCATGTGATAAATTGCATCTGCAAGATTTGTTTCATATGTCAGGCACACATTACTTCTAAATCAAATGCTAAAACATGCCTTATTTAGTCAAAAGTAAGCAGAATGCTGTAATTTATAATCGTCTTGAAGCACACTGCAGGGAAAATGAAAGCAGACTATTAAAATTTAATGCCTGTTTGGTGGAGTAGCATGTTTCTGGCCACGTTTGATGCAGCATCATTTTCTCACACCATTGTGTATGCACAAAAAGTCAGCTTGTGTTTGCCAACGTTTGTGGAAACTAATTGAAAAAAATGATTTAGCTGTTAAAGTCTGACATCAGGCTGGAAAATTATTGTCAGCAGATACTGATGTCAGTGTCTCCTTTCTCCTCCTTTCACCCCCATCCACTTGCTTCTAACAATTGTCTGTTGTTCTTCAGCACAGCTCCCCACAGTGCAGTTGCTAGCAAATATTCATTGGGGTGTCATCTCTGTTTAAAGTCTCGTCCTACACACCTATTCATCTGTGCTAAGTGAACAGCAGCATCAGCTCAAATTAAGCTGGCATGAAAACAGCCACTGTTAATAATTTCTGATGTGATTCAGCTCAGCTTTGGATAACAGGTGAAGATGTTTCATAACGGAGGCAATTACGGCGCTGTGAGCTCTCTCTGGCTGCGTGCTCCACCGGAGGAGCGGGCACGGTGGCTGCCGGGGCCCGTGGCAGGGCCAGGCACAGCTGCCACAGTGGCCACGAGTGTCACCTGCCACGCCGAGAGGGCTGCCTCTCCAGGGCAGGTGCTGGGCGCAGTGATTAGCGCGCAAAATGCACAAAAATCCTTCCTGACCACCGTTCCTTCGGCTGAGCCGCAAATTTGGGTGGTGACCTGTGCGCGGGCGTCGATGCCACGGGTGCTATATGCATGTAGCTAAAAATAAGATTACGGGAAGTCCAGAGTTCTATTTCACAAGCAAGAACATAATCCTGTTTGCAAAAGAGTAACAACTGGTGAACTTCTGAGATGATAATCAGGTCTGATAAAGAAGTAACTGTTTAACATCTGCTCATTAAGATGCAGCTGAAGGAGTAATATGGGTAGAAATTAATAACTAGCAAAATACAAATGAAGCCTGTAATTTCATGTGTGAAATGTTACGCTACTGTGATGGATTTTTAGCTTTTTTTTTTTTAATTAAAGAACAATGTACTTCCATCTACTGAATCTCTATTGTTCTATTATTTAAGTTATCTTCCATGTCAGTGCCACATGGTTTGAACTATATTAAAACATAGTCGTATACTTAATTGTGTGGATTTGCAGATGGTTCATTTCCAGCCAAATATCTTTTTCCTTAGATCTCAGAAGAAAATGTCTAGCAGCCTAAATTGAATTTTTATACATTATGATTTCCAGAAATGTACTTCTTAATGGTTTCTGATATGCCTAAAGGCATGAATCTTGAACTACTTTCTTAGAAATGTGTGAGGGAAAACTGAAAAATGTGTTGTGCTTTGTTTTTTGGGATTGTTTTTGATTTTGTTTTGGGGTTTCTTTATTTGTTTTTTGCTTTGTTTTTTCCCCTGTTAACCTACTTTTATTATATTGCTGTAGTGTGTTCTTGAGCACTTGTAATAATGAAAATATAGCAATGTATACTTCAAAAGTGCTTGATAACAATTCCACCCTATCTGCAAAATGTGTAGTGTATATTGATTTCCAGAAACAAAAGACGCATCTGTTTCCTTTTCAAGGAACAAGCCTAGTTCCTTTGAAACACTTGAAGTTTATCTCTTACAGAAGGTAGTGCTGAGATTGACCTATTTCCATATTCCAGTTTTTTTTTCCAAACGTGACATTGAAGGATTTTCCTTTCAATTAAGGGAAAATATTTTTGCAATTATTTTTAAGTGCCTGAAAGATTAAATTGGTTGCGAGCTTGTATCCATATTCAAATTCTAATCTCCCCAGCAAGTAATTGTTTCATTCAGTTCTGACAATGCTCTATCTATTGCCATCTCTGACTGTGTTCTGCATACTGTCTCTTCCCCTGACAATTACTGCTGTTCCTTATCCCCGCAGCCTTTAAAAGCTCTGTGTAACATTAGCCTATCTAGCCCAGTGAAAATGTCTTTACAGATTAGTGTAATGTTAATACTGCTGGCTCCCTGCTTTTGACCTGAAGTGGAATATATTGCACTGCTGGAGCAGATGGAATCAGGGCTTCATCGGGAAGCGGAGATTGCTTGGCCGCCTGCCAGGAGCGCGGTGCTGGCGGCGGCTGCCGGAGCCCCTCCACCGGGAAAGGGAGCGGGAGCGGGAGCGGGGGGAGCGCGGGCACAGGACGGGGATGGAGCCGCTCTCTGCCCTTGCAGGGCTGGGCGGGCGGCAAGGGGAAGCATCACCTACATTTGCTTCGGATCAAAATATGTTTGAGATTGCTCGTCCACAGATGCAGCATTCTGTGGGGCGGTTAGCCTTTCCGGGCAAATGGTAGCCTCTCTAACCTGCATTTTTGTAAATGGAAAGTGTGAGGCAGACGAAATGTAAAATATGGAAAATGAAGTTGTGAACTCCTAATAACCCTCTTAATGGATGTGAATTGGGTTATGAGGACAATTCCATAGTCATATTGTTCCTATTGCTTTTAGTGAATTAAAAAAGCTTCTTTTCCTTTGTTTTCACTTTGTTGTTTTGTTAGGCTGTTTTGGGTGGGGAGTTACCAAAATATTTTAATACTCAAATGAAAATTATTTTCCTAAAATATTTACTGTTATACCTCCTGTGAAGCTCACATGGTACTAAAAATAGAAATGGTTGGAGGATCAGGCTGGACAAATCTTCTTCTGCCTGTCAAATGGAGTTCAGAGTTTAAATACATTAATCACAACACTTACACTCTACTACTATTATACCAAACAAACCTTTCATTGAACATCCCTATTAAATATGTCACGCTGGATTTCTACCTTTTTTCACTTCTGCAATCATATTTTTCTCTCAAGTACTGCATTTCCCTAGCAGTAAAACATATGCTGTTTTCTGCCTAAGTAGAGGGATAATATAAGCTGTGATGTGGAGAGTATTTTTTCTTATCATTTGCTTTTTGAGGGTGTAGTTATAGTAACATATATGTGCTTTTATCTGTGATAAGAACTACCATCTGGTAGCTAAATGTGCACAGCTTATTGCTTGAAGTGCTTATACACATTGTGAAAACACACAGCTTTTGTGTATGTTAGGATACTGCCTATATGTATCATTAATAAACCCACATATTAGCTATTTGAATATGTCAAATGATTGTGAAATAGAACAGTGATTCCAGACAAGAAGGATTAGGCCTGGCACACTGCCAGATGTGTATTTATTCCAGCAGTACTATTGTGACCTTTTAATATCATATTGTTTGCAATCTCTTCCAGACAATAATTGTTTGAGGGGGAAAACAGAGCCACTTTGACAAAGGAAAAGCCCTTTGTTATACTCAAGGAGCTGAAGCTTTCATCCTTGGTATACCAATTCACAAAGATGTGTGCTGAATGTGTGCAAGCAGCGAGAGAGACAGAACATATAAATTTGAGTTACTTTGACCTTTAATCCAGAAGACCAAGAAGAGAAATGCACTAGGAAGGCTGGTTTGTTGCTGTCTGGAGACTGATAAGCTGTAATAAAGGTGCACTCCGTTGCAATTCATCTAAAGCTTCCATTGCTATCATCCTCTTTTTTCGATTTTTGTTACCTCAAGTACTTATCTAAATCCCTTTCAATGCCAGCTTGAATGCACTTTGTATTCTCTCCAACTGTGACTGGTGCTGTCTGTGTGTGTCAGTGTGCTTCAGCATACACTCTTTCCCCTTGTTTGACAAGAGCCAGTGCCAACACCTAATTAAGGATAAGCCGTGGAGCTCTCGGCTCTATCTTTGTCAACAGCTATGTTCCCAGCTTTCTGCTTAGTTGAGCTTTTATGACAAGAGCAACATTTCGGGTTCAGACAACCTCTGGCCTCCCAGTTCCCCATGTGAGAACTCAGAGCAACTTTACACAGTGGATGATTTTAGAGGCATTTATGGTCATGAAACCCACAAATCCCTTCTGTCTCTTTCTAAAGTACACACATTTGTACATAGATCTGTCTCTGCACATCTATATAAATGGATATGAATGCACACCTATAACTGAACATAAATTGGACATCTTCCAGATTTCCTTTTGTCTGGCTTACTCTTGCAAACTGTTTCCTAGGAGATGATCAGAGGGGTTGGGACAGGATTCTTCTTTTGCAAACACCATCTAAAAAACAACCTCATTTAGCAGAACAGAAACCCCCTATTTCACAGTCCAGTCAAGTTGTTTCAAGCATGTTGTCTCAATAATATAGATGAATTTAGGTCTACTGAAGTACTAAACAAGAAACTCTTTCAAAGGGTTAAGCATTTGATAAGCTTGAAAATCAGATTAACATGACTGATAGGTGACTACCAGACAGCCAATTAAATGAGTACATGAAATAATTTTGTAGGAAGACTTAAGTATATGTCTGCCTGCATAACCAAGCTGAATTACTTCAGGAAGCAGATTTAATTTTCTTTTTGGTTTTTTTTTCCTGCGGCCAAATCCTTGCATCCAAATTCTGATCTGAATTTTATGTAAGCCTGCAGAGCTTGCCAGACACATAACAACATTGCAGTGGAGCTACACTGGTGGAGCTAAGAAGAGATTTTGATTCACTGGTCAAGTAAAAATTATGCAAACTTCTAAAAGAAAATCCTAGTTACATAATGGATACCTCCTTTACTATTAAATGCATACATAACTGAAGGTAAAAAGAGTGATTACTGGCTTTAGTGTTTGAGATCCTGCTTCTTGTGCTGTTTATATGACAAGAGGGAATTTCACTTTTAGTTCCTATCAATGATGCCTGAATCTTAAGTCTGATAATTCTAACTGAAAATCTCACCTGTAGAGACAAGGGTCACCTGAAAAACTGCTAAGGACTTTTAAGCAGTTAACAGAAAAGTAGACAGCCCTTCCAGCTGTACTTTACAATTTGGCTAGATCCTAATTTTGGCTGCAAGCTGTTTAGGACCAATTTCCCTTGCAACTATGAGTTAATTTTTCCTTGAGTTCTGCCAGTGACAGTAGCCTCTGGGCTGCTCTGGTTTTAAGCTCTTCCAGTTAGTCCTACTTTTGTATACCACCCTTACTTCGTCATTACGTTGGAAAGGAAGAGAAAGTGGTTGTTGGGAAGTCAATTCTTTATGCCACTCATAAATGTCTTCATTAAATGCCTTTGTGTTTGTGTTGAACTCTTGCAGAGCTGACTTCTTGGGATACTACAGCAAAAACGACTAGAATATTTTTTTTACACTCTTTACCAGCAGTGAATAAAATAATGAAAATAACTCTATGATATAAAGTTCATAAGTACATTGTCTTATCATTCATGTAGACTATGATAAAAGTAGCCTAAACAATTTTAATTTCTCAGATATGACAGTCAGTGTTATTCATCTCACGGCATTATTTTCTGCAGTAAAAACAGTATTTCCTGAGGAGTAAATATGCAGAAAAGCTGTCTCAAAACCAGAGAAGAACAGGAAAAGTACACTTTAACCATTGTCTTAATCTTGCATTTATTTGTTTATTTATTTTATGTCATGCTGCTCCCCAGTCAAAGCAGCTTAAAGCTAGAAGTTAAAACCTGGCAGTGAAAGAGGCTATAATGGGCTCACGTGCTTTGTGTGCTCCAAAGAAAAAAAGTGATTTGATTTAGCTAGGTTATGAGCCTTGGAAATCTACTCTTCATGTGGGCTCAGTACATTTCACAATTATAGTAAAATTAGTTTCAATTATGTTAAATTCTAGAAGTAATGCAGTTGAATTCCAAGTTTTTTCAGGCAGAGTATGTGGTGCCTGTTTATTTTGAGTTTAAAAAAAATTGCAAACAAATGAGATTACATTGTGCCTTTTGAGAAACAATAGTGTAGACACATTATAAGAAGTCAATTTTATTGATTACATTTACAATTACATTGCAATTATAGAGAAACTCAGCTGGTGATCATCTTTGGTCCTACAAGACTAGATGATGTAACCTTTTACTGCGTTACTGCTTTCTTGAAACAGTAGGTAGACTCATCCAGATGCCACTCACTAAAAATACTAAGAATTTTTATGCCCTGCTCTGGTGACTGTCTGCCAGGATTACTGCAGCAGACAGTTGTGTATTACAAGAAGCTGCCACTTCATCTGTTTTCTCACGATGCAAACAGGCATTTGTAAATTGACCTTGGATTCTGACACAACCAAAGTGTGCAGATTATAAAGATCGCAAAGTATATGTCTATATTGGCAGCTTTAAGCAGAACTGGCTTGAGTATTTTCCACAAGTATTTAAATCTGAATTATCTCCCCCCTGCCCTCCACTGCACTTCATCATAAAAGACGTGTAAAGAGCTCAGTTTCAGTTCAGATACTGCAAGAAAATTGCTGATGTGAACACAGCCACTGACTTGTGATGAGACCTCTATTCCTTCTTGTTCAAGATATTTCTAAAAGCTATTTTAGAGGCTTTGGAAAATGTTACCCAAGGAGATGACAGACTTATCAGCTTCTCTGTGTATGCTCATAAAGGTTACCATAGAGGAAGAAAGAAAAAGGGTGGTTTGAGGTTTACACACAGCCTTAACTTTATGACATTTCTAGGGAGGAGCTGCAAAACATCAGCATGCTTTCTGTACAGACAATGAGTATCTGTGGGAGTGTACACCCAAGGCCATCTGAGAAGTTCCTACTTGATCATTCCCATTCCAGTGCAGATACAGCAGGAAAAATAGACAAACATTGTTACTACAAGAAGTGTAGCAATAGCAAATTAGCAATAAATCCCGAGCAGCACCAAATATGGGATCAAGACATAATCCATTTTTTGGCTCTAGGAAGCTGCAGTGGGTGGTTATGCATGTCTGTATATGTGTGCCCTGGGTACACATACCTGTACGTTATGTTTTTGGAAACCAGCATTCTTACTCCTCCTAGCACAGCACATGAGCATGCTGGCACTGCTCCAGATTTTCTTTGCCCCTGGGTGTTCCTTTGTAGTTAACTTAAATAACAACAAACACGCCTGCCAATTTTTTCTCTGGAGCTTGGCTGCTTCTTGGTCTGCTCTCTGCAGGACCTCCTTTGTCCCTGTCACAATTTTCCTGTGCTTCACAGAAGCATTCACACATCCAGGGCTGATGCCAGAAGGATCCACCTGCTCTGCTTGTAGACAGGCCAAATATGCCTGCGTTCTTCAGGAGCTTCCTGAACTTGCCCAGAAGAGTGAACAAATTAAATAGCTTGGCCCTTCAATGCGAGGTAGAGGTGCTGCTGTTGTTTACAAGGTGCTAGGAGGTGTTTGTACACTGATGCACCCTGGCTGACAGAGCAGGGCTGGGAGGGACTGAGGCAGACAGGGTTTGCTTGAGTAGTCGACAGGAACATTTGTGTTTGCAGCTGTCAGGCCTTGTCATCTCCACAGCCGCGTTTGCTGCCTGGGATTTGGAAGGGATCAGCTCTGCTGCTTTCAATCACATGGCACCTTTCCCCTCAGTCTTTGTCTGCTTCCAAACTCTCCTCCTGTATCCCCCTGTGCTTTAGGCTAGAAGTTGGTCAACTAAAGTAGCAAATTGGTCCTTCAGATATGTATACGTGTACAAAGAGGGCTTAGAAACAGAGATTACTTATTCTTCCTCACAAGTACTTGAAAGTACTCTGTTGGTAACTGCAAAGCAAACAGTAATAAGAAACAAATGTCATGTGGGGTGTCAGCTGCTGGTTTTCATTACTTCTATGGAAGAGCACAGTGAATACAAATTGTACCTGATTTACTGGTATCTAGTTTACTTTTTTTTTTTTTTTAAATGTATATATGCATTACAATTACCAGTGAGAACTTAAAAGTTCTGGTATGACCATAAAAAAGATGTTGTTCCAGTTCTGAATGTGTTTTTCCTGCATTTTGTGCAAGAAAGGGGCACAATTATATGTCTGGAGTTCCAATGCTACCAGTCTTTCTCATTTTTATCACCGAGCTCAGGAAGCAAAGATGCCAGTGTAACTCTTAGAGCATTTTAAGTGACAACGGTGGCTCCAAGGATGTAGGACAAACCTCCAGAGAAGTCCAGCCAATGTTATTAAATTTCTTCAAATAACAGTCAATCTAACTTGCTTTGGCTTGTGTATGCTTTGGCAGTGCTTTTCTAGAAATGCGCTAGCACCTAGAGAATATCTCGGATGCAAAAACCTTTCATAATTAAGGTTAAATGCATTCTCTGTTTCTTTAAGTATACATAACTTTTTTTAAAGGAATAATGTGTAAAATTTCCCTTAGAAGACGAAATTATAAGCTTGCTTTTGGTTAGGGGGGAAAAAAATAACAGCATCTCATTATGGTAACTTGGTCAGAGAGATGTAAGTTGGTTTCAGCTATACAAGAATCTGATGTCAGCCTGGTAATTACTAGGCAGAGTCAATAATACCTCTCTTCAGTATAATTGCAAATCCAGTACAACCATGACCAGAACTAAATTGCTTGAGAGCAATCAATAGAAATCTCCTGATTGCATTCCCTGGTGTACACATCAGATATAAAAAGGAAAACTGTCCATCCAATCAAAAGGTCAACTTTACAAATGAAAACTGCAGCATAAGGCTGGGGAGAAGTCTGTCCACACAGAAGCCTCCTGGTTAACTCTGGCCAGAGGTGACAGACCTAAATAGGAAGATGCATATTTTGAAGGTAATAGGCTATATCTACATGAACAGCAATTTGATGCAAGTGGAGCGGAGCAATAGATTAATGTAGTTGATGCTGAGTTCCTAGTATTTGTTCCCTATATGGTTTGTGGCTTTAGTCAGACTAAATTCAGTCTGTTTTCTCAAACCCAGTATCTCATCACAGGTGGTTCAAAGTTGTCTGAAGCATCAATCTTTGCCTCAGGTTTCTGTGTCCCTGTAACAGGCTGGACATCATTAGATTTGCACCTGGACTGGAACTTCTGGCTCAGCTTTCTCTGAGAGGAATGTGGTTCAAGTATACCAAAAAACATTGTGAGGACCAAAGCAAAGTGGGAAAGCTCAAGGGATTAATTCTAAAACCTCACTGTTCCTTGAACTAAAATAGTATTGCAGATGCAGCCAAAGATTTTCTCCAGAAACTCTAATTGTTATTTTCCTAGATGATAGGGCCTCATCCTTCTGCTTTTTCCTTTCTCAATCACATTTTCTTGTACATAAAGCCACAAATAAACACATTTTCTTTAGTGCCATGCAATTCTTACAACTTTTTCCTACAAATATTAATCAAAGAGATATCTAATGATTTAGTAAATGCAAGATTAAATTTTACTTACTCTTGTAATCACAGTCACAGACGAAATGGATGAGCTTGACGCTCATATTGTTGCTGTGTTCTTTTTAAAAAGAAAACAACTTTTTCTATATACTATTCAGGAGTTTAATAAAAGCTTTGAAAAGTGCTGAAACCAAGTCCTTTGAAACTTCCAGAAAATTTCTGGGCACCAGAGCAGTGAGAGCCCAGCTACTTACTTAGAGCTCTCAAAAACACTATGGAAAACAGGCTCCTAATAGCCTCTGAATTCTTTTTGAATACTTGCCCTTGGTGGCTGATGGATCCTGAGGAGTGGATTGTTAAATTCTTCTTTATTATATTGTCATTATATTACCCAAATATTTGTGTTTTGGATTGAGTGAAGTGGCAACTGTTATGCACTCTGTCTGCTACTACACCTCCTTCTGAAGGCTTTTGCTTCAACGGATTAGTTTTCTAAACTGACTGGAGTTTTCTGACAAATCTGCTTTAGCATAAAATTGTTAGTTTTCTCACTACATCAAATTATGCTGCCCACACTGTACACAACAGAAAATGAAAAAATCAGCAGAAAGCTGTGGTGTGGGAAATATCAAGAGTATTTTTGTTTAGGCTCTGTTGACAGAAAATGTTTTCTTTCCAGTGCAAGTCTATGTTTCATTTGACATGTCTTTTGTTACAAATTTATGAGCCAAATATTTTCAATGGGTGGCAGATTTAATTTGGGGTTTTTTTTAGATACCTCTGTAACCTCATAATAATAGAAAAAGGTATTTCCCCCATAAGAAAGTTTTTGTAGAAGCCAGTATTAAATTCCACTCATCACTCAACAGAAAAAATAAAAAAAAACCTGACAGGTATTGCATTTGCATTATGGTATGGATTTAAGTACTGCAGTCAGAATAACAGCATTAAAAGGCTGTTAAATAGCTGGTAATTTCATGTGTTGGAACCATGAGTAGAACTACAATGCTATGAACATTTTCAATTATCATGCTTAACCTTGCTAAGAAGCTAAAATGAGCACTATCAATATAATGTGTCAGGAGCAGCACAATAGCAGCCCAGTATTCTCTTGTTTTCCCTCCCTCCCCTTCTTCCTCCTTGCTACCAGAAGGGAAATGTGAGGACTCTTACCCACACCACTTCTAAATTGCTCAAGCAATTGTTTCCTGCAGATTAATTTGTAATTCTGAATCTCAAGAAGAAGGAAATGGGAGCACGTTCCTCCCCCAGGCCATTTACAGATCTGGAGTTTTAACTTAATCTAAAGCAGAGGCTGAGGAGCCGACACACACACGAGGAAAGGGAGAGAGCCAACAGCAAAGGTGACCCCAGAGTGTTTCCTTAGCCAAGGTTTTTCTTCGTGTACCAAAAAAACCTTGCTTCAACCAATGCTTATGTCTTCCTTGCTCTTTTCTCTCATGCAGACAGGCTTGTGCAGAAAAGCTGTGGGCTGAATGTGTGCACACAGTGCACACAGGCACACGGGGCTGCGCTTCAAGGAGGCCGCTGCGTGACTGCCTGCTTTGTTTGCCCGTGGTTGCTCTGGTGATGATAATTTCCTTACAGAAAGAGGGATAAAAACAAACTACTTCCACCAACACTGGTGCTGTTCTTCCTACTGTCTAAGCAGGGCAGCTGGAGCTGCGAGCTTTTAAGGTTATTTAGAAATGAAAAGCAGCAGACAGGCAGATTTCTAGGGAGAGTTAGAAAATGTAACCAGTGATCTGAACACTGATGCCTTGCTACTATTAAAAGCCCCATTAGTGTCTATATACAACTCTGTTGTCTAAATACCATTTAAAATCTGCCATTCCATGAGGACATTCCCCCTCTTCACTTTCTTCTACATTTTTGGGGTTATTCAAAATTATTTAAACAACTTTATCAATATCTGTATAAGCCTCTTTTGTTCTACTTTAGTAGTGAAGATTTCTACTCACCTTGGACTGAGCAGTCCACAATAAAACAGGTATAAAAATGGAACAGAGAAGACTAAAAGGATCCAGAAGAAAAAAGTGTTACAAAAGAGAGGCTGATAATTCAGCGTTTCTGCAAGCTTCCCAGAAAGCTTTCAAGAGGGGGGCTTCCAAAAAGGAGGCATTGTTCTCTTCCACTTCACAGAATGGAGAGAAGTCTCCAGTGAAAATGAAAGAGAAGACTGTGTATGTGATTATGATGAGATTTTAAAACTGCAAAGAAGTCATAAACATTTAAGTAAAAAAGCTCTCGAGAATGTGTGCCTTTAACAATTTTCTCAGACACCTGCTACCAGTTTTTGTCACAATATTCCAGGGTTTATTTCTTTGTCTTAAGGATGTTTTTGCTTCTGCTTGTAAATGGGAAGTTAGAATCCATGATGGCAAGTGTAACTTCAAGTCTCCTGCCTCAAGGTTACCCCTTCTGCCAAAGAACAGCCTTTTAGGGCTTTTAGGGCTGTGCCCTCAGCAAACTAGAAAATTCATGCTGTGGAAGAAGGCAAAAGGCATGAAATCAAGTTGTGTTGTATCATTGCACCTGTGGGTTCTTATGCTTTGATCCAGAGTGTCTATAACTAAATGGCAAGTGCATAGTCTTCTGAAAATTGCCAAAAAGTCAATTGAGGAGACAAGGATGTTTATTAAAAAAATATATATAATATTATCTCAGGGACTGCAGACAATTTTCTTTCCTTATAATTTGGCAAGGATTGGTGCTGGTTTTTGATCACTGAGTACGTTTATTTCCATTAGAAACTTTAGGGAGTATTGTTATATAAATGTTTAATACTAGTGTGGACCCTGGAGTGTCCTTCTTTCAGAGAGGTGTTAAATTCCCAGCAAATCTGTCTGAGTGCAGGGAGGAGACAAGGTTATCTGTACTCTGCTGCAGGCGTATTAACTCCTGCCAAAATCTCCTTCCTCAGAAAAGAATGTCAAAGCTCACCCTGTAACCATCTATAAGGCAAGAGAGGAAAGCATGAAACAATGGACATCAAATTAGGAGGGGTTTCCAGGTGCTGTAGAGCAAAGGAGAGAGCCTTCCCAGGAATGACCACTAAGAATTGCCTTGTGCCCTTCTTGATCAATTTGCCATGGTACCACAATAGTACAGAAAACATCTGAAATCCTGTCTTTTCTGTCTATAATGGGGATCTCACTGGTCAAAAAGAAAATTTAGCTGTGTTAAGAGGACACTAAGATTGCCCCTGACCACATCCTGACTCCTGAAAACAGCTGGATGTTTGAAAAAAGACATCAGGAATAAAGGACCTGAAATAAAGGGACATGTGCTAGAATCAAGAGATTATATTTGGCTGAAGTTTGGCCATCTGCTTAAGGTGGAGAAGGAAATCTCATTTGGGAATGAGGGAATCTAGGACATTTTTATTTTATCTTTACTGTTTTTCAAAGATCTGTTTTCCAATTAGAAATAATTAAGGTTTCCATGACGTAGCTGGTATTCACTCTAGCAGCTGAACTAGAAACCTTCTGCAGGTCTCTAATTTTAATTGTTGATTTGCCAAGGAATTAACTGTTTATCTTGATTTGTCAAGGAAACACAAAGACTTACTGGTTACAGACTACTGTTTTATAACTACACCATATTTATGTCTAACTCTTATCTATTATCTTAACCTCTAAATACCTCAACTGTTTGAGTCCAGTTTGGTGAGTTAGAAGGCCCTTTCATATTCAGATAAAATGTGTGTTTTGGTTGGCCAAAGTATACAAGTAATCTAAGAAATTCAAAGCAGGTGTAGCTCAAACATGAGATTTGCGTGTTGAGGTTAAATCTAATATGGCAGCCTTGTGAAAATGTTCCTGCTTTCCTCTTCAGTTGTCTGCACTTTGCATGTCCTGTGTGCAGATGATGCTCTGGTGCTGACCTTCCCAGAGGGAGTGCTGGTGTGCACTCCTGGCTGCAGGGGAACTGGACACTGGGGCAACTGGCCGTGGCCTTCAGGCTGGATCTGAGACCTCCCTCCTGCTGGGCACAGGTGGGCTCTGCCCCTGGCTTGGAGTCTTTGTATTGCAATGCAATTCAAAAGGGAGGGAAAAAAGCAGTAGATACAGCTGGTCAGTGCCAAGCTAAGTTTCCAACTGTATCCACAGTCTCCTCCTAATACACTTGGATCTTTCCGGGGCAGCTTTTCAGTTTATCTGATGAGCTTTCAGAGAGAGAGCTCTGATACAGAAATATTGTACTTTGAGCAAAGTGGCAGCTGTGTGAGGTCCTTGAAATATTTGGATATATTCTGTATGATATCTTGTACTCCGTGGGCCAGAAGAATTTAGTAGGAGGAAGTCAACATTTATGCTGAAGGGGCTGAAAATTGTCGTGGCGCCAAGTATTGCACTATCTAAAAGCTTTTCTTTGTGACTTATTGTTTATATTAGAGAACTTATTTTAATAAAAGAATTTAGAATTCTTCTGGTACTATCCACTGCCTTGAAATTCAAAACTATACTTCTGAGCTTTTTTGAGCTTTCTGAAATGGTTGCTGAGATGGCTTTATACCTCAGCAAACGGCTTTTTTTGCTTCATACACTTTACCAGACAATTTGTCTTTTCTCTTTATGCTTTCACTTAATTTTTTCCTGCTTGGAGTCTCGTTGCAATCTGACTTCAAGAACCCTTCATGGGCTTGTTGTTGAAAGCATTCAACTCCCTCCTCTCAGCATGTTCACTCCACTTTACCTGCCCTATAGTCTTGTTTATTGTTGTTTAACACTGATGTTATATGGTACTTAGGTTTTTCTGTTGTACTGGATCTTTGAAAGCTGGCAGGATGAATTGCTTGGTTTCCAGTCTTTAATGTTTATCTCCCCTTGGATCTCACCATCTGTTCTTATTTGGCAGTGCAGGTAAATGATTTTTTTTTTCAACTTCCTTTCCTTTGCCCTGTTTCCTGAAGATACTTAGCTTAGCTGTTTCCTTTCTCTCTCCAGGTATCATCCAGAAGGTTTTGGTGGTGTTTATTCAAGGTGATGAATCCAACTGAAATTTCCACACTGCATTGTGTGTTACAGGATTTACTTAGAGGGGAGGACATTTTTGTTTTATTGGGGTTTATATTCACTATCACACCCTCATGGGTATAGTACAACAACACACACAAAGGTAGGATAGGTTTTTTACCTTTCATTCAAGTTTATTCCTCCTAACTTTTCCCACCTGCCATTACTTCTCAATGTTATATCTTTGAGCACATTAGCAAGCCACACTACCCTTATTTTGGGAGTCAATGTCTGTTTTGTAAGATTTCAGTTCCTGTATAGTCCAATCCCAGTCGCAGCTACCAGAGGCAAGGCCTCACCTCAGATCAGTACCCATGCAACTCATTTATGGGCAATCTCAGAGTCTTGTGGATTGCAAAGGGAGGGACAGTTTTTAAGGAAAAATCTCAAAACTTGAAGATAACAAGTAACACACTTCTGCATACTGTTGAAACAACATCAAACAAGGACAAAACACAGGATATAGAAGGGAGAAGGTTTGGTTTTTTTTTTTCCTCAATTTTATTACCCATCACAGGAAGACTAACTTTGAAAAGCTACCCTGAGTTTTGTATTTGCAAACATTTGGAGGTATAAAATGCTGTCTTTCAGAGTTGGTTATACTATCCTTCTATTGCCTTTTACAATGTTCCCTCAGAGCATCTCTACTTTCATTATGTTTTAAAGTTGATGTTGAAATCAAATGGCATCAGCTTGTGGTATATGCCTTAATGAGTTACTGAAGGGCAGTTAAGGCTCTGCCGTGAAAGGATTAATCTGAATGAAAGCTGACCTGCTGTTCTCTTTTGTCATTCATAACTGTCCTCAGATTCTCTTCTCAGTCAGACCTATGAAATAATTTGCCAGTTGTTGCAGTCTGTCAACTATGCCCATTAACTAAAAAGTCATTTCCATACAACAGCTGTCCCTCTGTAGCTTCTGTGTAACAAGTTGCTTCTCAGTCCCCTTCCAAAATCAGAACCCACGGACATTTGGCACTCTTCTCATGAGTGCTTGTAAAGAGCTCAAGACCCAAAGTGACACCAAGGCTGAGTGCCATTCTGGGAATCAAAGTCCTTCCTGGGGTACACTCTAGGATTTTCAATTGTTCTGTCTAGCTCATTAGGTCAGAGATATTGCTGAATTGGCGCAGTAGATTTTGTGTAATGGTTGGTGGTAATGTTTTATTTGTTGTATGGCTAAACAAAGGTGTTGATTTCGGTTATGTCAGAGAAACATTTTCCCCCAACTATTGAAAATTACTTTTTAAGCCGCGCTCTAAGGGCTTTTATTAAGATATTTTCCTTCTTTTCCAACAATTTTTGGCAGCTCCTGTAACTTCATGCAAGACCATGAGATATTTTTGACAGCTTAGCAAGAGGTAGTCATTTTTTATGACAAAACCCAAAGATATACTAGGTGTTACAGCAGTGTCTGGACTATCGGCACAGGTAGTAATTAAATGATGACTAGTTACTTAGGCATTAACATTCAGTTACTATTTATCCTTAGACATTAGGATTCATGATGGTTTTGTTTCTCAGGTACTGATAATTTCCTGATAATTACTGTCTTCAACCATTTTGCAAACAACCACAGGTTATTCTAATAGAAGACAACTGGTCTTTAGACTGTATCTGGTCTTTAGATTGATCAATGTTTTCAGGGTTTTTTTTCCATTTGCCTTGTATGTAGATTCTAGACTATTCTCAGAAAATATTTATCAAAGCACTTAAGGCTGTTTCATTTGTAAAAGCATTTCTCAACTTCAATGTTGCCTGTTTGATTAAAAAAAACCCATGTCTTTTATTTCCCTGAGCTTAGACTAATGCTTGTTGATTTACCCAGTAATTTTGCTACACTTTAATGTCTGTGTGAAATTCTGCTGTAAGAGTGAAAAAAAGAAACGCAGATAAAAACACAAATTTGATTATTTTTTATTTACTTTTAAGACATGTTACTTAAGTAAGAAAATATAGATTTTTAGGCTTTGCTGATATTCTGTTATGTCTTCTGTCATCAAGTCCTGGAATACATTTTAGACCCGAATCTTAATATTGCATGAGATGTGTTTCTCCTATTAATGTACTTCAGCAGCTGAGGTAAAA
The DNA here is from genome assembly GCA_013399835.1 of Leptocoma aspasia. Classification (NCBI taxonomy): domain Eukaryota; kingdom Metazoa; phylum Chordata; class Aves; order Passeriformes; family Nectariniidae; genus Leptocoma; species Leptocoma aspasia. Next base: position 356,679 of record VXAX01000923.1, on the reverse strand, counting down.
AGGAGCACCTGAATCACTGCATGGTACCAAGTTTAGTTTTCTACAGGTGCCCCTTGCCCTCCAGTGTGAGTTACGCACTCACACCTCTCAGCATTGGCAGAGTGGAGGGAGAGCTGCGTGCACTAGGCACTTGTTCCTATTGAAAAACACTTTACATCTCAGTTCTCTAATGAGTTACACTAAACCAAAGCCAGAATCACCACAGAGTACCTCTGAATTTACTATATCACTTGAAAACACTGTTCCTACCCTAATCAGGTGACCTTGATGAAAGGCCATAGCCAGACATACTCTTGTGTGTTGCAACTGGTTGGATTAGGAGATGAGTGAATGCATTTGTGCATTCTCAGCTGGTTCAGATTTTCTGGATTTACTGCACTTGTAACTGCTGAGGATAAGGTCTTGTAAACTGCATACATTTTAGTCTTTTTGTTGCATTGCAACACTTTTTTCACAGAAACTGGAGAAGGTGTCACTGCTTATACAGTTGTGCTTACATAGCTGAGGGAGCAGGAGCGAGACAGAGGAGGGGGTGAACAGATGAGGACAGTGACCTCTTAATCAACTTAAGCTGTAGCCACAACATATCTGACTCTGTCTTGAACAATCTAAATTAATTTAAAAAAAACCCAAATACAAATGTTGACATGGGGATGGCCAGGAGCCAGGGATGAAATTCTGGCCATGCTGAGCATGCAACTGGAAGGAATTTCCCGGGTCAATAAATCCCATCCCATGTTTTTCCAAGAAAACATTCTTGAACCGATCATGGTCCACATTAAAGTTTATTTGGTCCATTGACCTGCTACCCTTGAAAGCCAAACATCCCATAAGACTTCATTGGGCTGTGATTTCATTTCAAGTGATGGTTCAACAGACTCATAAATATATGCAGAAAGTTTCTGATTAACCCTTCCAAACAATGCCTTCCCCACCACACACCCTGATAACATCCCAGCTGGCATCCTGCTTCTTAAAGACACACCTCCTCAAAGTGCTGCTCCATTTTGTAGGGAAGCAGCAGAGTAGCTCTACAAGTTCCCATAAGAAGGTTTTCTGCATGTTGACTGTCTTGCCCCACTACAGCCCCACAAGCTTTGGGGTTGAAGCATCTGTTTTCCAGCACCAGTGTGACGTCAGGAAAAGATTTCCTGCTCCTTCTTTTACACAGACTCTACCTTCACCCAGGCTGTTTTCTGATGATCAGGTTTTTCACAAAGCTAAAGGCCATTGCTGAGAGCCACAAAGGCTGGGAACTAACCTAGCCTACATTTTTGCAATTTTTTCAGTAGGCCCTGTGGTGGTAAGGGTAGTTATTTCTCCTTTCTCTGTAGTCTTCTGATTTCCTTCTCAGACAGCTCATATTTACCTCACGTGTCCTAATTTCCCTGCGAGTCTTGGAGAAAGCTTGTCAACTGGGCTCTGATCTTTGTTTTCCTAAAATCACACATCCGTGTGTTTCAGCTTTCCTTTCAACATATGATTTTTTTTTAAATTATTATTTGTTTTCTGCTTTTGTCTTTTGTATATACTTCTAAAAAAGCAGTGGAAAGAACGACAAGCAAAATAGACCATTTGCCTTTCTGGCAAAGGAAATGGCATGATTTTTAAATGGTTGGGCTAAAGAGATAGTAAAACCTTCAAAAAATTCTAACACTTGTTTGGATGTTTTTGTTTATTTTTGGAGCTGCGGAATATCCATGATTTTCAAAGTTTTGACCTTTATTTTGAAGAATATCATAATTTTGCCAGTAAACTCAGCTGTCAATATTTTCATTTCACACCTCTTTATAGAAGTTCATAACTGACCTATAAATTACACATACCAAGCATATGTGGTCCCAAGCAGGAAAAGATTTAATAAATAAATGCATAAATATAAATGTGTTTGTTTAAAAGTTATAAAGCCACCAAAAAAATGCAATTGGTGATTTCAAGTATGTTTTACAAGCCTGTAACTCAAAAGCAAGCCAGTCAGATTTTTCTTCTTTTAAACTCCAAATTATTAACTTCTTAGTCTTTAATGTGGACTGATGCAGTGCCTGTGGCCATCATGGCAAATAACCACATTATTGCATTTAAGAAATTAGCTACTCTGTGCTTGTGGTAATTTTGTCTCCATTAAAATAGCTCCCAAATTTTAAGCTGGTAGACTTATTACAGAAGTCAGTTCTGCTTTTAGATACACAGCATCGTTGTGCATTCATGTAGATTTTCCAAAGTGTATTTGAAAGGTTCTTTGTCTACCAGTTTTAATATTTTTTCTGCTGAAGGACTGAGGAAGGCAGGAGGGAAAGGGTTTAACTTTCAGAATGCTGCATGTTTTGGAAGAAAAACATTTCCCTTTTTAAAATTTCTCTAACGCTTGTCTTTGCGTGAGTCACACCCATATTAGATGGTAATAGGTCTGAAAGTGTTATTGCACTATAATCTGGAATACGTAGGGTAAAAATGTTACTGTGTAAAAGCTATTGTAATATTCATAGGAACTTTAATCTTCAACTCCCCACCTAGCCTCCTTTCATTAAATATTGCGACCACCCAGCTATTTCTGCTTCTGAAAATTCGGCATAAAATTACATTTTTTTTGGTTTTTTTTTTTTGAAACACACACACATCCTTATTTAGTTTTCTCCCAAAAGAGAGCTGAGTTTAGTGAAGCGCTTTATGGCAAAATCTGTACAAGAGGGAAGAGGAGCAGTGGAGTATATGGCAGACAGAATATTTTATGCCGTAATGATATTGTGGGTGATAAATTCTTCCACTCCTTTTTTGCTCACTAAATAACAACCTGATATAAAAGTGGAGAAAAGCAGCATTGACCTCTGGGCAAATTCATGGAAAGATCAGTGCTTTCTTCCAAAGAAAATTGAAGAAGGAGCATATTTTTGTGAGAAATTTTTCCCACCATAAATCCAATCTATTTTTGTGTTGGTTTGGGCAAGCTTCTCCAGAATATCTCTCACAGTGACACCCTGTTCAGTCAGTTTTACCAGGTCAGTCTCTTGCTGGCCTTTTGTTGTCCTGCTCCCACTGGCAGCCCTGAGCAAGGTTAAACAGTAGTGGTGTAGATCTCTGCCATGTCCATGTTGCTTCTGTTTAGGGAACCATGAGCAGCTGTTTAGGGAACTTGAGCAGCTAAAAGTTTGTTTTAAACTTTTATTTTGAGGGGAGGGTGTGTGTGTGAGAAGCAGTGCTGGCCAGGCCATCAGGATTGCTGAATGCCTTAATGTTTCAGTTTGCAATGAAATCCTAACCCGACTATGCCTTGGGTGGTTTTCTGTTTCAGTGAGGAGAGTTCACATAGTTCAAGTCCTAAGGTTACATTAATAAGGCAATATGTTGAAAATACAAAGGCACAGTGTCTCTAAATAAGCTACACTGATTCTGTGCTTGGAACACATGACTTTTGGGTGCTGTGAAAATCCTTTGAGGGTCTTCCATGCTTCCATAGGTACTTCAGTTCCCTCTTTAACAACTAACTGATTGATCCATTAACATTATTCAATATTATTAACAGTATAAATTCTGCTACAGATGTGAATTAGCATACTTTCTTGCTAGAGCTTTACAGGACACACCAATAAGTCTCAAGAAAATAATGAGCATAGATGTCATGGAAACCAGTCTGGAAAATATTCTTTATCCCAAAACTTATGTTGTAGGACTAAGTAAATATTTGATAACTCACAGAAAATGTTAGGTTTTCCAGCATTCCCTTACCTCTGTAAAATGCAGAAATAGCCCCTTTCTTTAAAATTTATAGGTTTCTTTTTTTCCTTTTGCACAGTACCACAATATGGAATGAAAACTAATGTCAGCCTTTCTATTGGAGACGTCCATATCTGCAATAACAAAATTCCAAATGCAGTGAAACACCTGATTCAAGATTTGCTTGCAGTTTTTGTTGAATTTGCTAATACCTGTGACCAGTGTACAAAAATGAGCAAGTTTGAGGCATTTCTTCATAGTCATTACATACTGAAGTGCTTAGTGGTCCGGGAACTTGTGATTGTGTCTTGGAACTTGGTAGCTGTTTTTGGCATTTCACTGGTGCTAAACAGAGAAAGAAAGCTGGTCAAAGGTGCGAACATTTCCATATGTCTCCCAGGAACTCGGACTGGTTTCCCTAGTTTGGAAAGGAATCCTCCAGAACGACAAAGAAATGGTAAGGATGCCCTTTCAGACTCCATATTCCAGAAGACCAATAATATTTAACAAAGTATTGCCAGCATTTTATTTTTATGGACATCACATGTATTTCACAGATTTTAAAGTTTTTGTTTATTATTTATTTTATTTCTCTTAGCAGAAAGGTTTCACAGACAACCTATAGAAATTATAAACCTGAGCTGGTCTTAGCAGAAGACCATTCTCATCTTAGTATGAGAATTACAGATATTGCATCTTAATATACTTTCTATCTACATTGCAACAGAACTATCTTAATTTTATATAAAATAGAACACGCAAATTCAACTTTGTCCTAGCTCAATTTATTATAAAAAGTCTTGCTTATGCCATTGTCTTACTGAAACATAAAACAATATTTGGGCCAGGCAGTATTACCTGAAGATTTTTGACTAAAGGTAGCTAAAAACCTGGCCTATAAAGCTGAAATTCAAGATCCTCTGCAAAGCTACATTCATGGAGTCAGTTGTTGGGTGGTGTGGAAGAAACTGTTGCTGGCCTCTCAAAATAGGGTGGGGTGAAATGAACAACTCTATTACTTAGTTATACACACCACTTAATAATCCTGTTGCACATGGGGTTGGGCCCATACCCAAGAGTCACATTTCTTGGAAACTAAGAAGAGGAAGAATCTTTATTGCTGCTAGAGTGGAGGCTGCCAGAAATCCTGCAGTTGAATGCCCTGGAGAAAACAAGATTTTCAATGTGCTCAGAGGATTACAAATAAAAGACAGAGGCAGTTGCTATACTCTTCTGAGTAGTTATTGATTGACTAATACACTTTAAGGATAAGGACCATGTCCTGCAGGCCACAGAACTGAAGGCAATCATATATATAAAGAAAAGAAAATCCTGGTTTTTCCAGAGCTTGGGTAGGGGTCACATATTTGGGTGCTTCCGAAACAGGGCTTTATTAAAAGAGCGGAAGCACAATATTGTGAAAGCCAGGAGGCTTAGTCATCAAGGACAGGTGTATATGTCACTTAGACAACCTCTTAAACAATGTGCTTGAAATTTGGTAGATGATGCTTGAGTGAATTGAATTGGGTGAGGGTTTTTCATAACAAATATTTGATTAATTACCTACCACTTAGAAGACTAAATAAAAGATATAGAAGACATTGTTTGTTTAAAATTAAACCAGTTCTCAGCTTTTCTCTTTGGCAAGGAGTGAAAGGGGCACAGAAACATTGAATTTTTACTTCTTATTTCTAATGTTTTTCTTACATGGAGATTTTTTTTGACAACATAATCTCCCCCTGTGTAGGCTGATCTCATTTATAGCATATATATACATTTAAACAGAACAAACAAACAGAACAAAACAGAAAAAGCGTATCTCATAATTTGCTAATTTATTGTTGTTTTCATATCCAATTTCCCTCTCTTCTTTTAATGTTCAGAACTCCCATCGTGCCTGTCTGGATACTCAGGTCCTTTGTCTCTCCGTAAATCAGAGGAGCATAAGGCAAATATTTTTGTAACACTAATATAGACTCAAAACAGACTGGTCCCTTAAAAATTGAGCAATACCAGAACTCATGAAGTGCAAAAAAATAAGCACGGAGAGGAGCAATGGGAACACAAAGCTAATGAAAGGGAATTCTGCTCTTGCTAGCAGGAATGATGCAAAGGCGGAATTGAGCAACAGTGTGCATAAAAGAAGAAAACATATCTTCCAAAACTCTTCCTGCTAAAGCCCTATCCACTCTCACACCTCCCATCTCACAGAAAGAGAGGAGGTCCAATGGAAAGAAAATAATTTTTAAAATATTTTAACAATCTACCCCAAAACAAATAAACAAACAAACCAGGAAACCAAATGTGTTGGTTTGGGCTGAGGCAGGGTTAATTTTCTTCACAGTGGCTAGTACAGGACTATATATTGCAATTGTGCTGAATACAGGCTTGATAATACAGAGATGTTTCATTATTGCTGAGCTGGGCTTACACAGAGCCAAGGCCTTTTCTGCTGCTTGTACTGCCATGCTGGTGAGGAAGTTGGGAGTGCATGAGAGGTTGGGAGGAGACACAGCTGGGACAGTGACCCAAACTGACCAAAGGGATTTCCAGACCATGTGACATCATGCTCAGTACATAAAGGTGGGGGGAGGAAACAGAAAGGGGGAACATTTGGAGTGATGGCATTTGCCTTTCCAAGCAAGCACTATGGATGATGGGGCCCTGCTCTCCTGGAGACGGTTGAACACCTGCCTGCCCGTGGGAAGCAGTGAATTAATTCCTTGTTTTGCTTTGCTTGAGTGCATGGATTTTGTTTTCACTATTATTCTGTCTATAACTCAACCCAGGATTTTTCCAGGGTTCACCCTTCCCATTCTTTCTCTGATCCTGCTGGTGGAGGATGAGTGAATGTCTACCTGTGGCTTGGCTGCTGGCTGGGGCTAAGCCACAACACTAAACAATACACAAAACAAACAAACAAACTCAAAAAAAATTTCGTTTTTTTAATAATCTTTTTATGATGTTGTGAATTGTGTTACGAAAGAAAAAAGCAATTCTTTCCAGATCAGAAGAGAAAAAATTCTTTCTCCCCTACAGATTGTTTTCTTAATTTTGTGGGCTTGCTACTCTTCACAGAATATTTTACCTAACTTTCATCATAAGGAGCTGATTCAAAACAGATTTCCTATGGAGAAAATGCAATTATAAAGCTAAGCTAAGTACTAAAGAACAGAAACAATCAGTTTTGAGGATTCCAATTTATCTGCAGGATTTAAATACAATTAAAGATGTCATCACTTTTTATATGTAAGTAGCAGGAGACAAAAGAAACAAAGATAAACTGATGCATAAGTGAGAGAAGTCTTTAGCATTAAGCCAATTCAAAACAACATGGAAGTAATCAAAAGTCAGTCAACAAGCCAAATAAATCTTTCTGTAAAAGAAAACTACATATTAAATCTGAGGCAGTTTAAGGAATGGATGAGTCTGCGAGATTATAAAGCAAGAAATGAAATAATAGTGTTGATTAAATCTCAAAAGGTTTGGAGGTATTTTTTTAGCTAGAATAACCATCAAAATTTTGGCTGCTTTTCCAAGTCTTCTCATGGTTTCAATTTGACAAACAAAATAAAACAAAACTAAGAAAAAAAAACTACACAAAGGAAGAATATGCACAGAAATCCTTGCACTTTCTTATTTCAAGTGTCTCCTTCCACCTGTTCTGGTAAATTTGCTAATGCTTCCCAGAGATACATAAAAAGTGTTAATGACCCTAACATTTCTTTAAACATCTTGATTCCTAGGTAGCATCTGACTTATGGATGTTTACATGTATGTGTCATTCCTCCAGGATAACTAGGTCATTTTTAAAACTTCTAGTTAGGGAAATATGTGTGTTATAACCAAATATATTCATATGTAGACAAAGTGGATAGTTGATATTGAGGAAAGTGGATGGTTGAGGAAAAGTAAAACATATAGATTTTTCTTTTTTAGTGGGAATAAGGGAACATTGATCCAAACAACAGCAGATGCTTAACTTGTTTTCAGAAGATGAAAATGCAACAAAATGTTATAAATAGAGCTGCACAGGAGAAAAGGAAACCAGATGGAATACATGTTCTGCATCTGACTGAATTATGGGTAGCACATGGGTGTTGCAGCTAAGGCTCCAGCAGAGCAGCTCTCCTGTTAAACGTGCAATTAGACTCTTAGAGGCTGAACCTAGACAGCACTGTGATCAAAAGTCCTGGCTTCCCAATTATCCTCACAACATCATTTTGGTGCATGCCCAGAATGCTCCCAGGTTTCCTTTGTCTGCATTTCCAGGTCATACCCCATTACACAACATGGCTTACATGGATTCAGGCACAGGAATGTTCTTTGTTGCTTGCAGTGACTCAGCTGAGTTTGGGACAGTAGTAGGAGCTAAAAGGAGCCAGTAGGAATCTGAAGATGTCAAGATTGTGCCCCTATATTTTTTGTAGTGAATGGGCTTAGAGATGCTAAAGGAGTCTTATCTGCTCCTTTTCCCCCTTAGAGTTTCCCAAACATTTATCTTTTTTCCGTTTCTGGGATAGAGGCTTAGGTTGCTAAATCTCCAGATGTAGTTGTATGTCTGCACTTCACACTGTCTCTGCATTTTACTGTGTGGAATGTGGACTATCTCCCTACCTAAAGTAGAGCCATAGGTACTCCAGATAACATTGGTCCTTCCCATTATCTGTATTTATATTTTACATACTTGCCAAAGCACGTAGCTGCCTCCTTTTAATACTACCCAAGAATAAATTTTAAGATACTTTATGATAAAAGTGCTTATATAGGAGAAAATTTGTGTACTTTGATAGTGTATTAGCCATCTAATTTCTTTTTACAGATCAATGTTGTATTTGCTTAATGTTAAGATTGTTAGAAATGTAGCTCCCAGTCCAGCTCTGTCTATATTTCACTCCTCTGTTCCAGTTGGAACTAGGTGACCTTTAAGGTCCCTTCTAGCCCACACTATTCTATGATCCCATGATCAGTTGCTCTGAATTATTCTATGAAGCAATCCCTCCCTCCCATTCCTGGCTATGTAACAAGTTTAGGAGGATTAACATCCTAAATCCAGTGCCTGAAATCAGTCGTGTAAATGTTACTCTTAGCACTATTTCTGCTGTGAAATATATAAAGCAGCTGCAAGCACAAGGTATTATATACTTGCTCCTAAAGTACTTTGTGTCAGCAGTGGGAATGACAGCTTCCACTCAGAAGAGGAGGCCCACTGGATGCATCTGCTGTAATATCTAGGGAAACACCTCAAACTGGAAAGAGATGAGCCCTGGTAAGAAGGAAAATGCAAACTGCAGACAGAAAACCGTTGACAGATTCCACGAGCAGGAAAATTATGCAAGCCTCAAAGTGAGACCATGTTTAGATCCTGCACATATTTCCACAGCTATTGCCAGATATTAGTTCTAGGAATCTGTAAACAGCAAAGACCACATCTTAGTTTTGGCTTTGCTAGACAACTCTTTCCATGACATCTTTAAAAGACTAGGAAAGAACTTGAAAAGTTTAAAGGGGTTATGGTACGTGAGCATGTTCTCAAAGTATCTAGGAGCAAAAGCCACAAATTTAAGTACGTGAGTTAGAGAAGAGCTCATGATTTCAAAGTGAAAGAGGATATGCAGTCACTTGTACCTGATATAAAGTCATTTTTGGTGAGAGCTGTACTTTGATTGCACACCTGGATTTACTGTTGTTGCAAAACATGTGTTCCATCTCTTGCACTTCTGTTTTCCCAGATGCTTAAAATCTATTCACCAGCCAGACACATTGCAGAAAAGCATTCATCCTCTGTAGGTAGAAAATGTGACTCTATTCTTTAATATATGACATTAGGCATAGGTTTTTGTCATTTATACTTTCCATCACTGAGCATTTTCTTGGTACTGACAGAAAATTTCCATTGTGAATTATTGTAATTGTAATTTTTTTCTACTTCTAATAACACAGTTTCAGTCAAAATCAGTGACATCTATCAAGAGGGGATCACAGGTCTACCTACTCTCTGCCATGAGTGCTGTACAATTGACAGGTTATCTGTTAGGCTCTTGGAATAAAAGCACAAGGAATTAAAGTTGTCAGGAGTTACAAATAGGTGAGGTACAGAGTAAACAGCTAGATTCTGAGAGGACTTAAACAGATGTGAAATAGCTGTGTTCCTGAAAAAGCTTGAAGAGGCAGGGGATGCATCCAAATGGTCTTTATGTAGAATTTTACGTAACAGACAATAAGAGGGTTCATTCAGTTCAGGTATATTTTAGGTGAAGAAGCCTTTTGAATTGTAATGTCCACGTCTGTAGCACAGCTGCATAGTGGTGGCATCACTCCGCGTATCAGAAAACTTTTGCCCATTTGTGTAGTACCAGCTCTGTGAATCACTGGTGGCTGACTGGAGGATAAGGGAATTTCATTTTTCACTGTCACTCACTTGAAAGCCAGACCTGGCTTTAAGAGTATTCCAGTCACAGAAAAAAGTAACCACCACAACAAAAGGCTGATCATTTGTGGCTGATTTTGACTACTTTCTGAAATAAAGAGGATTTGGGAACAAAACATACAACAAAATGTATGTTACTAATTTATAAACTACAGAACAAACTGCCACATTCTATTCTTTCTATTCTTTCTATTCTCATTTCTTTTTGTCATTTTTGCAGGTAAATATTCATAAAATATTTATCAACATCTCATTATTTTTAACTAGAATATATTATGGAGACAGCTGAGAAGCAAAGAGTTTTCTGTCAGACTGTAGCTTGTCTTCAAACGCTTGCCTTCATTACTGAGAGATGATTTTGCTTTTCAGGATCAGTGTGAATAATACCTAACAATAATGACTCATAATATCCAGATCCAGGCCACTAAGGACTGCGTGAATAGCCTTCTAGTTCTTAAAATCTTTTTTTGCCCCTTCTCACATCTATATTTTTTCTAATTTGTTAGATATTTGAAATATTTTATGATTGATTTAACACTCCTTTCCAAGACGTGCAGAAAAGGGTCCCAGAGTTCAATTATCGTTTCCCAGGATTGCTCAGATTAGCCTGCTAAGGACAGGTGCTAACTTTTATTAGCCCCTGGAGCAGAAACAAATTTCTATTTGTTGCATTTCTCACAGTCCTCAAAATTCTGAAGACCAGGCATACAAATGTAATTTCACTGGCTGTTTCATATACAAAGAATTCAATCATGCAAACACTTAAACACATGCTTGGCTTTATACACTTGAATAGTCCTATTAAAGTAATCTATTGCTATTTTAAGGCTGAAAAAAAATTTGCATTTAGAACTCTCCAAAATTAATGCTACCATTATATTTTATAACTTAATGACTACATATAATTTAAATATACTTAAGGTTTAATTACAGCTTTGCGATTGAAAGAGTCTAAGAGAAGAGTTACAAAGATATTCCAGTAATCTGGAACTCAAGGTAAACTCATTATGTTCCTTGACATGGAAAAAACTTACGCCACATTATCTGTAATTTGACATGAAACCTGCAGTGCATTACAGCATCTAATTAAAATGAAAGAAAGTAAAGGCTGTGCAAACAAAACCAAAGACTTTCAAAGGGTCTTAGAAAACTAGTAGCTTTGCACTTGTTTGCTAGGGTAAATAAAAAGAAAATACAATCACCCTGAAACACGTCTGAGATAAACAGTCAAATCCTTTCAGTGATCATGAGTACAAAATTAAATATGAAGTATAACTTTAGCCCAAGAAGAAAATTTAAAACATAACAAAACCCCAGGAAATGCAACTGTGAAAGCAAGGGGACCCTATGATAGGAAAATCTGTGTGACTCTACTATTCTCAGTCAGAGAGTTTTGATGCAAAAGCACACATAAATCCAAGTGCATAACAACTGCCACACTTCCTAACAAAGAGAGAGTCATGATAACAAGGATGGACGTCAGTAGCACAGGCTGCAAACTCCAAAATCAGGTCAGAAAGCACATGCCAATATTGGACCTATGAAACTGCCACCAAAGTGAACTAGGCAGCAGAGCAAACAGTGATTTATTCCCAAAGTCTATACACTTGAATTCTGGATGCTGATATTTAAACAGAAGGGCTGTATCAGGCTGGAAGGGATGATACAGAGGGGTTTAATACCTACATTTCTGTTGTTACAGCAAGAAAGCTAATAACTAAGTATTTGTAAAGGCTTTCATTATTATTTTGGGGGAGCACAGGGATTTATAACGATCTCGTTTTAGCTGAGATTTTGAATTACTTAAGTACTTACTTTTTAGCTGTTGTTAAGATTGTTTCTCACATGTTAGCATAATATGAAATTAGATAAATGGATGTATTATGTGGTGATTCAGGGTATTTCAGAAAAGTGTTTTTGTAATGATCATATGCATTGCTTGAAAAGTCTCAAAATTACACTGCCTAGTGTTACAAAAAGCTTATTCTTTCCATAATGGTAGCTTGATAGCGTGTGGGTGGAATGAGTGGTTCCCAGGGCATTATAAAAACACTGGTATAAAATATTTTTGTTTTCTGTAGTTGTTCATTATATCCTGAAGCAAAAGGGCTATTGAATTCTACGCACAAAAAAAAATATACATCAAGAAATTGTAATTCACATTTTTGCCATCATTCATTAATACCACACACCGTCACTTGTTAACCACAAGCAACATCAGGCACCTCCTTTGCACTTAATACGCCACATAATATGTCTGGGACTAAATGGTATTTCTGTTTTTCAGAGAGGTCCGTGTAAACATCCCAGCAAACAGATTCAGAATGCCTCTCCTCAGAGAATCAGAGCATGTACAGAGTTGGGAGGTATTTCTTGGTGATGTCTAGTCAATCTCCCTGCCCAAAGCAGGGCCAGCTGTAGCAGGTTGTCTCTCAGGACTGTATCTCTTGATATGACAGCTACTCCAAGCCCTTAGTCATCTTTTGTGGCCCTTTGCTTCAACACGTCTGTGTGTCTCTGCTCTGGGCAGCACAGAACCAGGCCAAGCACCTAAATGTATCTCTAATCCAGTGCTACGAGTTCCCTTTGGTGTCCACCAGGAAACCCAGGCCTTCTTCTGCCAAGATGCTTTTCAGACAGCTGGCCACCAGTGGGTGTTGGCATCTGGGGTAATTCCACCCAAGGTTCATGACTTTGCAATTCTCTTTTAAGAAATTAATGACATTTCTGTGGGCCTCTTTCTCCAGCATTTTGAGTTTCCTCTAAATGGCAGACAACCACCTGAACTGGTCAATTTCCCTGGTTTTATATCTTCTGTAAGCTTGCTGAGGGTGCACTCGATCCCACCAGCCAAGTAATTAATGATGTGGTTAAATAGTTCTGGCCTAGGATCAGGCTTAAGGGCTGGGACTGGGCTGCAGTTGGACTTTGTGCCACTGCTCACAAACCTTTGAGCCCAGCAGTTCAGCCAGTTTGCTATCCAACTCCTTGCCTGATTATCTAACCCATACTCCATCATTTTTTCAATGAGAATGTGATGGAAGACAGTGTCAAAAGACTTGCTGAAGGTGAGATAAACAATATCCACTGCTCCCCTCATCCATTAAACCAGACATTTCATTGTAGAAAGCTATTGGGTTGGTCAGGCATGATTTTCCCATTGTAAAGCCAGGATGATTACTCTCAATCACCTTCCTTAAGTTTCTGAGCCGTTTACTCTGGAAAGCACATAAAGGTTTATGAACTTCACCTGCATAATTGTGATTAGTTTATAGCTGTTATGACATGGTAATTGTAAAATTCTTATACATACCAATCTCAGCACTAAAAGCATGATCTTGATGTAAGCATGGAGTCTGTGGTTAACAAAAAAATGAGAGTAAAATTAAGTCCAGACAAGATTTATACTAAAAGATGGGTTTGGAAATGCTATTTGGAAACCAGTTGTCTATCTTTTCAAGCTGGCCAGATATAAGAAACATTTTCTTTCTCCCCTTTGCTGTAGAAGGGGAATGATTAGCATGATGCGTTTGGCCACAGCTCAGCAACTGAATCAGTGAAAGATTATGATCTCTTCATAACATTGCTTCCCTAATCTGTCTAATCAATGTGGCAGTAGTCTTGAAAGATTCTCTCCGGGCTAGCAGCTGAATGTTTGAGCAATGTGCGATTGTGAGGTTGCAGCAGCACAGAAAGTTACATTGCAAAGAAAAAAAATTTTCAAATTAAGATAAATCTTGTTCACACACCATGAGAAAAGGTTTGGATAGTTCAGATAGTTCAATTATTAGAGTTATCTAGAACAGGCTGCAAACCTCTTCTATAAAAACATTGTCATATTTTTTCTTTCTCCTTACCATTTAAAACAGAACAATAAAACAATATTTCTTTCCTTTAACTATCTCTAACTGTATACAATATATTTACAGACTGACTGCAACTGTTAATCAACAGCTTGGTGCAAAGTTCTGCTCTCCCCTGTATTTGCTGACTTCTGAGGAGTCTGTTTTCCAAAACAAATTTCCTTCTCCCCTCTACGTGCTGCATTATTGGAAATGTGTCTGCCAATGCATCCCAGTGTGTGCAAGTACTTTCATTAAGAACTCTCTGTTGAGGGTTAGTAATTCAAATGTTCCCATTATTCTTAAGCTGAATTAGAAGTTGTTTCTTAGCCAAAGAGGAGTTTCCACAATCACCCTTGAATATGGTTTCTTTTTTTTTGAGCACACACAATATTTGGACAAGAGTAAATTTTCTGGTATAACAGAAATCCTGAAATGATGCAGGCATCAGGAGCCCAGGCAAGGGTCAGGTGTGCTTGGGGCGCTGGTATTTTTCTACCCACAGGCAAACGTCCCTCATGGATGCATCTCCCTGGGGAGACAGAGTAAGATGNTTAAGAAATTTAAAACAATGTTAGCAGAAATAGACTAGTCAATGCCTCTTTTTATTAAAACTTATGTCTCCTATTGAAGAAAGGTCATCATCTGTCTCTTACTCTGTTAGATAAGCATGCTGACTCCAGAGGGCATTTACACAAGTCTGCTAAATTCTAAGCTCTCATTGCAATCGCCAGTGCATGCAAGACATGTGACAGGTTTTTATTTCTTTTCTGAAGAAAAATGCCTACAGTGACCTATCTCTGTAAAATTTTCAGTGTTGAGTAAAATGCATATTTATTTTTGCCAGACAAGATCTAGCTTAGTTTAAAAAATGTGCATGTGCACATATGTGGTTAGCTTTTTAGAACAATAAATAAATAAATACAATGAGGCCAGATTTTCTAAATTAAATGCCATTTCTTACAGTTCCTTTAGTGGATGTACCTTTTGCACATGAGGAGGAATTCAGACACTGTAGTTAGGCAGAGAGCAGAATCTCTACATTCATTTTCACTGAGAAGAAAATAGACGTTTTCTTGTCATACGAACATCAATTGGCTTATTTCTATTTTTTCATCAATAAACAAAACAAAAAATACCCGAAACCCAAACAGCAATCATCAAAAAAACAAACAAACAAACAAAAAAAAAGCCCAGCCAAATCATCAAAAAAGCCCCAAACTCATGTTGTGCTGCATTTTTATTTTCACTTGTAACTAGAGTTATTTTTTTGTTTTTTTTTGTAACGTCGTCAACATTTCATGTTGTCTCTCTAAGCAGTAAATGAGGCTTTGGAGATATTCGTGTGTGAAAGGTGAAACAGCTGTTATAATAGAAAGTTATTAGACTGTAATGTGTAAGTAAAACATTAAAATAACTTATAATTTGTGTGATTGGAAGGGGCCACTAAAGATCGGACACTTGTTAATCATCAGTAATTCAGAACTACAACTCAGACTGGAGTAGGATACTGATAACTCGGCCACAGTAGCCCTACTTTCAAACTGGAAAAGTTCTAAAGCATCAGCCCACAGTTCCCCTGAAGGAAAAAAAATAGTGAGAGGTGATTTTTTCATGTGTGACATTTTCTTAAATTCTGCTAACCTCCAGTGACAATATTTCATTTTTATTTTCTCAAAGAAATATAAACTCACATATTTACCCAAAAAGTCTTGCAATTAACAGAAGGTAACTCAATTTGGCTCTCAATCTGCTTGAGAATTTGTGAACTTAAAACTAGCAACTGCTTAGATATCTTTATCATGATCTTACAGCATTTACTTATGACAAGAAAACACATCACCAACCATTACTGTATATTTTTGAGGCCAGTTCTTCAAATTTTAAAGCAGTGGACAAGGGAAGTAAATTTTAAACAGAATTTTATTCTGTTGCTCCCAGCTCTCAAAACATAACTGTTAACAGACAGATATATCAATCAGCAACTTTTTCTGCCAGGAGACAAATTCTTGGTCCAACAATAATTTTATGAGCAGATCTGCATTTTTATACCATGTCTTTCCTGCAAATATTTCAGAAGGGATAAGAATTGATCTAGAAATAAATAAAAAGGACAGGTTTTGGGTTTTTTAATTATTATTTTTTTCCCTGGAAAACTGACCTGAATCAGCTGTTTAAGCAGCTAGGGTCCAACTCAGGTGTGCTACAGCTGATGCACGTGAGGACAATGACTCCAGGGGCTACTGAGGGGTAGGAACCCTGCTGGAAAGCACTGTCTCTGGGAGTGCTTTGAGAAGCCATGCAGTGCTGAGCTCAGGAAGGCCAAGGCCAAGTTTCAGAAGGTAAAGGAAGTAAAAAGGTGTAGAGGGTCACCCAGATGTGGGTACCTAGAATGTACTCTTGAGGACACTCAGTCCTTTGAGGAGAAAGGTGACTTGTTTACTTTATATATGCAACCAGCTTGGGCCAGAGACCTCATGCAAAAGGGGCAAATCTCTGAGCAAACCTATTCAATCTGGATGAGAAAAGTGTAACAAGTTTCAGTGGCTGGAAGCAGGCAACTATAAAATGTTGGAGTTTATCACCAGGAACTTAGGTGAAAAATTGCTACCAGAAACCTTGGAGTCAGTTTACTCTGAAATTATCTAGATGTGAATTTTAATCTGTGTCCAAGAGAAAGTCTATAAATTTTCGGTAAATATCTAAAGTAAGTAGTGTTTGTTATTCCTTCCCACTTTGGTATCCTTGAATGTCTTATCCCTTGCCTTGAAAATATTCTTTCATGGGCCTTAATTGTATTTCTCTCAGCAACACCATGGAGCTTCCTGCTGCACACTTAGCAAAATGTCAGTATTTTTAAGACAACTAACCAAACAGTCAGGAACACTTTTATTAATTTTCCCTTTTTCCCCTACTGTGTACTGTGTAGTTGACCAAAAACCTTTTGGCAGCATTTTCTATCTTTTCCTGTGCTTGTGGAGTAAGGACACTGGTGAAAGTACAGCCAGCAGAGAAAATACAACTTAGATTTCTGACTTTTTCTTGTATTTAGAATTAAAACGACCACAGTTTTTGACTGTGAAGGAATGCTTCCAGCACAGTAATTGATACAGTTTGGTAAGGCTTATTTGTGTAGGAATATCACGCTTGGTGATACCTATGAAGCTTCTTCATTTATGAACATTAATGGGACTGATTTTCACCATTTTTCCTCTCAGTGGTCAGCAGATAGGAAGATCCCCAAACCTGTATTATATAAATAATTATTCTGTCATCAATTGACACATTATGGAATCACCTATAAGTTAAAGCAAAGGAAAATATGGTATTTAGAAAATAAGTCTGGATAACCTCCTCTAAAACTGCATGTACTTATTATGAATGTTTTTTTATATTTTCCATAAAGAATATTAAAAATAATCTGGAAAGATAAGAAGGTTACAAAATTATAGTAATTTTCAAAGACGAATAGTGATAGAAAGACAGAAAGACTCTTGCTATGGATGAATTCTTTCTGTTGAGAGAGAACTTACTCCAGGATAAATCTTATGAATTTTAACAGCTACGTTCAAATCCAGGCACTATTTTTAATGAGAGGTTGGGTATGTTAATAAGATCTGATACATTATTCAGGGTCTTTAAATAATATAAGATGCTTATCTTAATTCACGCAATTCATTTTAAAAAGTATCAATATTCACATGTGTTCAATTAAACATATGAAAAAAGTTGCCATCTTCAAAACATTCTCAGCAATGACAACGTGAATAGCTCTTTGACTGTCCTACCTGCTCTACTCCTCATGTTAAATTTAGAGAGAGAATTTCAGATATATGTGGCAAGGCTTACCAGTACCAGTAATAGATGATTAGATAACATTAAATCTTTGTGGAAATCAAGTACAGTTAATTTGCTGTAGGCAAGAGAAAAATACATGACACAAGACGTTTTCACTGTACACAATATTTGCAGCTAGGCTGAAAAATACAGGTTTTCAAAAGTAAAAATAATCAGCATTAATAAGAGGCTATGGAATTCATAAAGGATTGTTGGTTTCCCCCAGCCTCTGATATTCTTTCTGCTTTTTTTCCTGCCATCTACCTTATGTTCAAATCAATACCATCTGGTCTTTAGAAACACAGATTTGTAGAAATCCTGACTAATTTTCCTTCACAAGAGGGTGAAATTCAAAATAAAACTGTCTTCCGATCTGTAAAAGAAAGAGAGATCACATTGCATTTATAAAAGAAAAAAAAAATAATTTTGTGCCTCTTCAAAGGATCCTTTATCCTGACAGTCCCTGCTCAGAAGTAGCTATGGGAGTTACTTCTCACATAACTTGCTCCACCGCAGGATAACCAGTTGGCTTGTATGCCTGTGACTTCCTTTGTCTTAAAACTGCAAGTGTGATACTTCATCATCACCATTTGCAAGGGTTTACAAGAAGGCATATTTTTAGAACAACTGGCTTCCTGTGATGTAATGGGCATTTGAGTAGTGTCATGTTTTGTCTATTACTCTAACTTAAAACCAAAACATTCAGTAGATGATTTGTGGCTGTAGGGTTTCCTTTGCTCTCCAGAACATGACAGCCTCCCCAGTTGTTCACTGGAGATTGGAATTTGTGATTTATAGTTATGTTATTTCAATTTTAGTTTTTGTCTCAAAAATGAGAATTTCCAATAGGGACACACCTTCTCCCCCAGCTCTGTCAGTGAAAGAGCACTGGAATTACTCAGGCACATTGCAGTCATTCAAGAAATGTGTAGCATGTTCTCAGGAATTAATTCCCCCATATCCCTAAAAATGGCCTAACAAATTTCAGCTCTTCTTTAATGGTATAACACCCCATGTTACACATGGAACCACTGCTCTTTGGAAATATACATAATATTGATTCTCCTGGCCAGAACTAAGGGCAAATACCTTTTGAAAAAAATCAAACTAAAAAAACCTAGAAAGGGCTGCAATGTCAACATCTGAGTGTTCCTTGTGCAGGTTGCTCCATTGTTCTAATTTTGTGTCCTTTATAATTACATTAAGTTGTTTAGAATAACTTGACCCAGGCTTTTTTTTTTCATTATTTGGGTTTTGGTATTTTTTTGTGGTTTTACTTTTTTGTTTATTTTGGTTTGGTTTTGTTGGTGGGGTTTTTTTGGTTGTTTTTGTGATGTTTTGGTTGGTTGGGTTGGTTAGTTGGTGGGTTTGGGGGGTTTTCTTTTTTTGGTTTTTTGTTTGTTTGGGTTTTTTTGGTATTGTAAGTAACCAGTGTATTTTCCCTTAGTCTTCAGAAATCGAGTTGTTTGGGGTTTGTACAATGGACGCACACACATATACAGCAGCACACTTCTGGCTGTGGCTGCAAGTTTGTGCCTGTAACTTATGAAATATTAAACAGTAAATGGCAAGAGCCTGTAAAATCCTGCTATTTCATGTGGATCTGCCAGAGCATAAGGCTGGTGCCACAGGTACCATCTTAGCCATGGAGTTCAGTTCCTTGCAGGCACAAACCCATAAATCTCAATAAACAGAGGATCCACAGAAACCTTGGATGTGCTGTGACACACCTACAGTCATGAGCTACAAAACTAAAACCCATAACAAATTCAAGACTGTAAAAAAGGCTTCTGAATCCAAACCTGGCAGTTATTTCAATTGAAACTGAAGAGAAGTGATAAATTTCAGTGTTAGCAAGACCCCCATCACACATATCTCCTCCCATAGCTGATCTGGAAAGCATCAGAGGAAACAAACTCACCCATCATGTTTCTCTCCCTGGGCATGCATCTGAAGTGTAGAGGTTTTCACAGCCCCATGGAAAGCTAGCAGAAGCACCAAAAATTATGAATATTTCAAATAATATCAATGTAGCAACATAGCAGACAGCAAGTCCCTTCTTCATGTTGCATTCTCCAACAGATTCCAATACATCACAGGCATTAGAATTCACCTTGCAATTTTATGCTCCATCTTCAAGAATTTTCTTCTATCTTCCTGTAAACTTGGCTATTCCTTCATTTGTAAAAGGCAATACATAATTTAGCTGCAATTTTTTTTCCATTACATGTATTCTCCTAATATTTTTTGCTAATTTTGGAAAACAGAATTTGAATTCAGTTGAAGTAAATTTTGTTTGAAAAATTGTGAGATCTTTTTCTTACGTGTTGGTCCTTTTAATACCTCTTGTTACTGTGTTTTAACTGTAATGTTCTATTAGTAGACCTTTTTTTTTTTTTAATTATTTGTCTCATATACTTTTAAGAATTGAAAGGTTATGTCAAACTGGAAATGTTTTGAGATTTTTTTTTCCAGAGGAAAACTTTTGGAATGTGTGGTAATTTTCGAGATGACCTGGAAAGGCATTTAAGGCATTGAAATACAACTTATCTGCTTAAGTGGTTACAGAGCTTCTTCTGAAGAATACATGATGTCTATAGTGATGCCATCACATTCCAGAGGTTGAGGAAAAGTTGGTGGCTTGAAGTGTCCAGGGGTACATAGGTTTAGCAATGTCTGATTTTGAGATGCTTGGTAAAATCGATATTTTTGTAACATATATGTTGTATTTTCATTTTTTCAAGACCATAACCTCTACAGACAGGTAGAGTGTTCATGACCTAAAATTATACAATACACTTATGCTGGTTATGTATTTAGAATAGAGGAAGTCTGCAAATATTACCAGTATAATTTCTAGTCTACTGAATTGTGTAAAAACTTCTCTGTGGGGGTGATTAGCAATAACTCTGGAAAAGTAAGATGTTTTTGTGACATAGTCCTATGCATAGGCATGCACTTCAAGTCAAACATATTTTGTAATTTTAATGCAATTGCAAACAGAGTTTTGCTGTGATTTCCTTTAACTCCAGCATCTGTGTTTGGTTGACTTAAAACGTACTCATGTTTCTCAAGTGAAACCACTAGCTAACCAAAGCCAGTTTATTAAAATGTTTGTGTTCTTCTGTAAGTTTCTAAGCAACTTAGAGAACATAAATTGATAATTAGGAGGGGTTTCAAGCCAGGGTTACTGCAGGGAGCAAGCAAAGATTAGTTCTTGTGTGGTTGTAAATGTTCATAAAAATTCCCTTAGAAAATACTTGAAAATACTGGAGAGTCTTGCATCTTCTCATCTCAGTGTTACAGAATGTGCTGCACCTTGCTGAAACTCTTCTAAAAATTGTGTTTTAGTTCCTAGGCTAATATAAAACCTACAAAAACTTTATTGAAAGGTTAATACAAGAATGGCATGTTACAACATGGTGAAAATATTATTAGAGATTGTGATGCTCTCTTTGAAAAGTCTTTCTTCTGAGTTCAAAAGATGTAGCAGAGTTTGCAGGAAATATTTGGGGAATATCCACACTGATTTTGGTATTTGTTTTTTAGAAGTTTGAGTTTTTAAATCCATTGCCTAAATTGTGTAGTTTGTGTTTCTGACTGCATTCTGACACAAATGTGTAATTGTTTTATAGGCAAAGAATCACAGCATGAGCAAGGGTATGAGAAGCAGAAGAATGAGAAAGAGCTTTTTCTTAAGATTTTGCTGAGACATGATTCTGTAAACTGCCTACTTATTGCCCATTGCTCTTGTACACCTTTTCTATTCTCATGTATAGCCACTGACACTTAAGAATTTAAAAGCCTGCAAGGGACCACTATAATTTTCTTCTATCTGATCATGGTTTCAAGATCTTGCACAGCAGCAGACCAGCATTTTTCTGATTGTTGCTCTGATTAATCAAAGCCTTTGCTACTATACCCCTTCGAACCTAATATTTGACTAGCACGTATCTTCCAGCCATTGGAAGATTTTGTAATGTCTTCTTATGCTATCAAGCCATTTGTAAACAGATATCACTTATTTTTCAATACCTTGTCACAAGCAAAACAGAATTGGATTTTACTGTGCCTTCATAGTCTATAGAGTCACTTTGAATCAGCTATCACTCTTCCTCTTTGATATGTTGTCACAAGCAAAACGGCCTTCAGTTAGAAAAACATGTTTGACTCAACATCAGTAAATATAAAGTTCTGATCATTGATTTGAATGTTGGAAGTGGGGAAAAAACTCCAGTAGCATTTATACAAGTACTTAGGTAAACATTTATTGTTCCCTTTTCTCAGCCTAAAGTTTTTGTATGTTTTCTGGAAATTGTGCTCAGTCCATCCAAGTTCACCCAGCAAGGTAGAGGTGGTATAGGAAGCTGAGATGCTTTGTCCAGTGGCTTTCCCGTGTTCTGTGCTCCCTGGTTTCTTTCTGCTGGCTGATGCTTCACAGATTTCTGACATTCCATGTGCAACTGTGTCTGCGACTCTTGTTTGTGCTCCAGTGTGCATCATCCATGGGCTGCAGGTCCTTCAGTGATGTACCTACCCCCTTTTGGCATGAAAACCATCCCAAGCGTGCATATTCCAGTGTTTATCCATATTGTCTGAGCAGGACATCACTTGCTGTTCTGATCAGACACACTTTAGCATGCAGTTCTAAAGTTTTTGGGTTTTCCACTGGTTCTTAAACAGATCTCAGCACTAACTGCAATGGCTTCCATCTGTCCTTCCAATCAGGTCACAACTGTAACCCCCTGCTCCTTAAACATTTAAATTCTGTCCTTTATACAATATATACAATAATAAACCCACTATTGCTGCTTTTTCTAGATAAACAAATAGACTAAGCTAGCTAAGCGTCTCAAGATAAGGCCTGTCTTACAGAAAACAGACTTTAATTGTACTTATTTTCACAGAATCATAGAATAGTCTGAATTGGAAGGGACCCAGAAGGATCATCAAGTCCAGCTCTTTAGTGAATGGCCCATATGGGTGTTGCACCCACAATGTTGGTGTTATTAGCACCATGCATTTTCAAGTCCTTTCTAAGTTTTAAACATCATTTTTAGAGAACTGAATGTGGCCTGCAGGTATACTTCTATTTACCATGTGTACAAATGCCAGTCCCAGTATTCAGATTTTAAATTTTCCCTGCTAGGATATCTGCCATTATTGTGGTTGCTGCTTTGCTGCGCACTTTAAGCTGAGACTGATGTCCTGTGGTTTACCTACAATTAACACATTTTTCCCTTTCTGAAGGAAAACAATACAGCACTCTTGGGACAATTGGGGTGTTCTGTAGAAGTTCTTTATTCCTGCTGCTTTATGTTGTGTCCTGCTTGCTTTAGAAGCTGTGCTTAGTAAACTGATAATCCATTGCTTGGGGGCTTGCAGCTGGGTAAAAGCTGTCTTACCCTGCAAATTCATTTGTGCAAATAAGTTGCAAGCAATATCACTTCTATTTCACTTTTTGAAAAAACAGTGATATTAAGAGTGTTTTGTACCAGTCTTATGGGTTCAAACCAGAGCAGTTTTGAATCATATGGAGGTAATAATCCTCTCAAACAGACCAAAGGAAATGTTTGCTGGCCTTGAACTTCATTAGATGTCTTGCAGTGAACTCAGTTAGCATCAAGCACCAATTATGGATAATTATATTTCAGAGATTTAGGAAGAAAAGCTATCCGAACTGTTCTTGGCTTCATAGGACCACTTGTAAGTTCAATGCCTCTAGTTTAAACATAGCCATATAACTGCTAGCTTGTGACTACCATGAGCCATAGCTTGCTGGAGGTTGGTGGAGCTTTTCTGTCACTGTAGACTTGCCTCCTGACACTGCTATTCAGGTCTCTAGGTTGCAAGGAAAATAATTAAAATGTACAATGTCAGTGGGTATTTTTTATTCTCCCTATTACCTGATTTTTCTACTTTCAGTCAGCTTATTACTCTCAGGGTAGGAGAAACTTGTTTGCTATTGCTGTTCCAGTTAAAACAAAAGAAAGTAAATAGTTTCTTCCAGCGGCCTGCTACACAGCCTCCTGTAACTGGCTAATTGGCCTCCTACAATTATTGCCCTAGTTGAAACACATTTACTGTTAGATGGGAGGTTTATGTAGGTCATTTGGTTTTCTGGAAAAGTTGGACTGTAGTCAGGCATGCAACCCATTTACCTTATAATTGACCCTTCTGATTTGCTAACATTTTATCTCTGCCACAACAATCTGACAAAAAATCTGGTTTTAAAGGAAAGTATATCTTTTGAACACAGGTATCAATCAAGTAGGATAACTAATTTTAGCGTATTCAGAGCTTTAATGGACAGTGATGTGTGAAATAACAGTCTTCCTCTGCAAGTTCATTTCAGGCAGCTGTTGATAGTCATGCATGTCCCCATGAAAGTTTGACACCCTCTGGGAAAGCACAGCCTCAAGCTGCAAGTCAAGATCACATGTAACAGCTCAAGTGGGCATACACTTGCATTACATGTATGTAAATGTGAAAAACAGAGGTTGTCTTGCTTCTAGACTTTGACTTTAAGCCCTTTGGTTTATTGTTTAAGATCATCTGTCATATCGTTTTCCTGTTTCCTCTCTGCATAGAGATATACATCTCAGATTAGAATTATGCCATAGTTTAATTGTTTTAGAAATAAAATTATGTTTATCATTAACCTGTTTTGAGATTAAGTGGATGTGTAAAAAAACTTTAAGTTCTTCTGGTTCTTAAGCATTTTATTAACAGGATTTCTTTGAAATACAAGGACCATTCTTCCATTGTCTCCTAAGACCATTAATATCTAATCTTTTAGTTTGCTTTTGTCTGGAGAGAAAAAAAATCCTTTACCAATATGAAAAATTGTTTAGTTAATTGTTTTCCATTTCTATTTTCTCCAGTTAACTTTGGCTTTAAATTCAATAGAAAGTTTTTTATCTGATTTTTGTCTTTGTAGCAACATTTCATTGGGGTGGAACTATAATAGAATCACAGAACACACTGAATTGGAAGGGACCACCAAGTCAGGATCACTAAGTCCATCTCCTGGCCCTGCACAGGACACCCCAAGAGTCACACCATGTGCCTGAGAGCATTGTCCAAATGCCTCTTGGACTTCTCAGGCTGTTGCTGTAACCACTTCCCTGGGGACCCTGTTCAGTGCTCAAACACCCCCTGGGTGATGAATCTTTTTCTAATATCCAGCCTAAACCTCCCTGAAACAACTTCAGATCATTCTCTCTGGTCTTGTCACTGTCACCACAGAGAAGAGATCAGTGCCTGCCCCTCCTCTTTCCCTCACAAGGAAGCTGTAATTGCAGTGAGGTCTCCCCTCAGTCTCCTCTTCTCCAGGCTGAACAGACCAAGTGACCTCAGCCACTCCTCACACGGCTTCCCCTCCAGATGCTTCACCATCCTCATAGCCTCCTTTAGATGCTGCCTAATAGCTCCTAGGCTTACCTGGAAATGGACTACTTTGGTTTTTATTATGTGCCAGAGGGGCAGCAGAAGTCCCTTTCTTTCATTGGCAGTTTGAGAGTTAAAAGGGCTGAGAACCTGCACAATTATGGTGCAAAATTAATGCATCAGAGCTCATTAGAAACCTATGTGTATAGCTAGTTGGGGTGGTCAGTATTCTACAGCAATTTACAGATTTCCTTCTGTGCCAAGGTACCAGCCAGAAGCCTTGTATGCACACATCAGGATCCCAGTAAATTACACTGAGAGCAATCAGATAATGTTGTTAATATGACTCACTTCAGTGCAATTTCTTTGCTCCTCCCTGTATGATTAATTACAACCAAATTGATGTTGCCAGCAATGATTAATTTACAAGTTGAGATGCAGAGTAAATGAGCTAAGCAAAGCTGAGTTGGCATTGCCCCTCATTTAAGAAACTGCACAAGGGATCACAATTCACAGCTAACCTTGTGACCCATTACTGTATTTGCATAAGAATTGGCTGGGTTGAATAGCTGAAAATGTACAGTTTATTATTTTGTGATAGCTGTTTAGAAAAACAATATTTCGTTTAGCTAAATCAGACAACAAAGAGCATCAATCAGGCTTCTACTGAGAATTTTCTGTCTAATTCAAATTCATGATTGGATAATATGAAAATGCCAAGCCTTTTGATACTGAACTGAAGAGGAGGATCATATTCTTGATGAAATCCTTGAATTTCTCTGAAGAAAAAAAAAGTCCATAAATAAAACTACCAAATGGATAAATATATTACATTTAATAACTGCTTTTCCTTTAGTAATAATAAATCTATCCTCTAGGAACTACAATTACTTCCCAAGTTATATATAAGTCAGAATTATTATCTGTATTGTGATGAGTGCTAGAGACTGTCCCAGGGTGACTTTATGATGTTTGTACCCCAGTCATCTGTTCTGTTTATGCTGGATATTAAGTTTTGCACTTTTAAGATTTGTTCCGAGAGCGAAGCAGGGGAAGAAGAAGTAAGCAGTTTGTTTTCAGAAACTGCCCTTATTGCCCCACATTCCTGCTCCTGGACTGTGCTGTCTGCAACAGGGACAGCAGGAGACAGCCCTCCTTTGCTTTTAGTTAGTTTTTAGCTAGCTGAGGCAGTGAAGTTCCCCGGACTGTGGCTTTTCTTTTTTCTTGGAACTGATCAGCCTTGCTCTGGACTGAAAATCCAGAAGAACAATGGGAGCTCACGCCTGTGGCCCACCTGGGCCAGTACACTGCATTTTCCAGCACAAGAGGGACTGATAGAGACTGAGCGAGCCAAGCTACCCCACAAAAAGGACACACTGTCTCTCTCTCTCTCTCTCTCTCCCCCTCTCTCTCTCTCTGAATTTGCCATCTCTTCAGAACAGTGAGAGGTTGCATTGTTTAATATTATTCATATTTTTATGCCTGTGAATACTTTGCTTGTTAAATAAACAGTTTTTCCCCACTTTTCTCCAAGAAAATCTTTATGTGAACCAGCTGGGGGAGGGGTCACTCGAATCTGCTTTCTAGAGGAGCCCCATTCAGGGGTTTCCTCCAAAATTCACCCTAAATCAGTAGAGACTTACATTACAGGGCATCACTGAGTATTTAAGCACCTTCCACATATAATTAATAGAAGCAGTAGATTTGAGGGGCTTGTAGAGGCTCTTACTCTACAAAAATCAGATTTTTAAAAATCAGTTTCCTTGTGGTGTGTACAGTGTACATTATGTAAAGGTGAATGTCAAAATTCAGTCTTTCTCATGAAGAATTTTCATCTGATGGCAAGTATTTCTGATGAATGAGAGGAGTGACTGGTAGCCTACTTTAGGCTCTTTTTCCACTACTTTAGCTTTTTCTTTTTTTTTTTAAGAGATGTTGTTTGAAAAATTAAGAAATTAAGTACACTTTTACACATAGCTATTTGCAGATGGCTAGCAGGGGAGCTCTTGAGGCTTTGTAATCAAGTGTTGAAGAGAGATAAGATCTGGAATGAGAACTTCTGCTCAGTATGTGCCTTTCAGAGAGAAAAGGTTTTCATTCCACCTGGCACAAATTAACTCAAAGCAAAACTTACTTCTGATTATGAAGGCCTCACAAACCAGAGCACTGGAGGCAGTGCCACTCACCAGTTCCCTTGCAGGTTCTGTCCTTGGATCTTCTGTTTCAGTACCTGCCATGCTGTCTGACAGCTATTTTCCAAGTGACTATCAATGCTTTTGAGTGTTCTACGGCAGTCTCAAGGTAAAGGGAGCAATGCTAAGCTGAGCACCAGCAGGATGCATTAAAGACTCAAGGTAAAAAGAAAGATAGCAAAAAGCTTTGGAAATACCTAAGACAGCATCCACGTGTGCTAGTCAACTCTTGCTTCTCTTGCACTCCCTTTTTGAAAGTGTTTGCCCAGATAAACAGACAGTCTTTGGACAAAGAACCATGAGAAATTTCTAACCCCTATTCTGAGCAGCTGACGACTCCCTGGCCCACTGGATACACCCTTTGTTATCCAAAGAGGAACAGCTCCAGTAGGCAACATAAAGAGATGCTCATAAGAAGACAGCTATTGTATAGTGCTAGTCAGACAAAGGATCTGGCCTTGTATGTTTTATACCTCACTAAGTCTATAAACCCAATCTGTTTGCTCTGTGGGTTGCACATACAGGCTTCCTCTCTCCCTCTCTCTGACACAGCCAAATGCATACTCTTTTGAAATGCCTGGGATATATCCTGTCACAGAAGGGAAAGACTAAAATTTCAACCATTGTGTGGGAGGGAAAGGCTACTTCCCATCTATCTCTAAATCTAATGCCAAAAAGGCTATAAATATCATTAACTACCAAATCAACCTTCTGTATGTAGTGATCAGAAAACAGGCCTTCATAATTATAGATTTTTTTTTTTAATACCTTACACTGTTGAATACAGAGGGACATAGTACAGAGGAATATCTAGAACAGACTTTTTAAATGTCTTAAAATAACCTAGTCTGGATGGAAACCATGTAAATTTGAGTAGCAGGGTTCTAGAAAACTATTTAAACTGAAAATAGAACTTCACTGCTCAGCTCAGCTCTTGGGTATGTGGGACCTTCAATATCCACACCTTGGTGCCTCCCTCCATATAATTTTTGGTTCCTGAGAAATGCTTCTTAGTTGCTGTACATCCAGTATCCTAAAATTTGTAGCCCATAGAAAATATAATGCAGCAATTCTTGCCTTACAAAACTCCTTTGAAGCCATCAGTTATACAGAACACAAACTCTTGTTGAACATTATTTGGATGCTGACAGCACACATAGCCTACATTAAATTTTCAAGTTCTTACTGGTAGTGTTTGAAAAAAAACCTAGCTTTTTCTTCTTTTGCCCTTTTTTCCCATAAAGCAGAGAATCCAGGCTGGGTTACATTTTGTAACAACAGAATATGTTAGCTCATTGAAATTAAAAAAGTCATGTTCTCAGAAAACAGACCACACACTGTAAAAACCAGTGACATATGCTGGCAATACATGACTCTGGTAGACCCTTCATCCTAGTGTGTGTTTCAGGGATAAAGAGCTGCTGAATGAACTCCTGCCTGTTAATGCTAGTTTCTGGATCTTTGGATTTAGGCATAATGTCATTAAAAATAGACAGACTTTTGTGTTACATCAGATTAAATTACTGGCACTTCCTAGGAGAGTGATGGGCTAGAGAAAAACAGATGAGTTCAAAAACATCTGGATGATTTTAATAACAGATTTCAGGAAACTGTACATACCAGATATTTTCACCTGCATGTAGGAGAGGAATCTGTATGCCTATCTTTATATTCCTCCAGGTCAAATACAACAATGAACAACTGGATTGAGATTACTGAAATTCAAGTCCTTGTTCAAAGCCTGAATGTGTTTTCTGTGTCATTTTTATGATATCCATGTAGCAGTTTGGACCTTGCTGACCTCCTGGTGCTGCTGCAGAGGCCATCTGTGCAGGTTCCCTGAGGGACAGGCTCTGCTGCAAACAGTTTGTTGCACAGAGCTCCTGGAATGCCTCTCTCTTTTCAAACCCCAGTGCCCTTTCTTGACAGGACAAAAGTGAAACCCTTTTCTATCAAATGTACACTGTTCTACTGTTTTTCAACACAAGCTATTTATCACTTTCAAATTAGGTTTATTCTGTTTATTTATATCCCAAGTCTCTCTGTTTTCTGAATCTGAGGTGGGTGAATATAGGGTGCTCTATGCACACACCTCATAGTCTCAGTAGAAATGCAATAACAGGGAGAGAAAAACTGGATCAATACTAGCATCAGATTAATGTTTCTTCTGAAATAATATGGTATTAATAATTCATCTCCTTCACTATAGTAATGTCCAGCTCTCACAAAAGAAACATCACCACAAATGGTTTCTAGTTCCTGATTCTTGGGTACACCTTGCAAAAAGCCAAAAGATTAAGTTAATAATAAATACACATTCTCATCTGGGCAGTCAAGATAGTGATAAGGAATTTTCATTTCCTTATCACTTCTGCCAGAATCACAGCTCTGGATGTCAAGTGAAAGGCTCCTCCAGGGTTTGCCATCTATGCTGGGATTGCTATAACCTCTTCTGCATAGACATGGAGCTCCATTCCAAAGTGCTATCAATTTGGATCTATTCAAAGCCTTTAAATCCTATTTAAATTAATACAGATTAGTAATATTTCTCCTGAGGCGCATGTAAGATGCACACAGAAAAGAATGAACACCCCTTTTGGTTTAAAATCTAGCACACACCAATGTCCCCTTCTTGGGAGCTCAAGAAATTTTGAGACCATGTTGGAGTTATGCCAATGATCATTTTTTTTCTCTTCTTGTTTATAATGCAAAAACACAACAGACCTTTTAGTAATCACAATAATAGGGAAACAAATCTATAGAATAATTGTGTAAGCAAGCTGCTGAGTTTGTAGAGGAGGACATTCTTAACCTCCATGTAAGGGTGGCCGATAATGCAGGTTTTCTCCCAGGGGAAAAAGGCTTCCCAGCTGGAATATTAATTCCTGAGAGAAAATGCAAGGTATGTCTTTTTGTCCTGTCTCTCAGGGGAAAGGTTCATGTGTTTGCAACACCAGCAGCAATAGGAAAGTTGCCTTTTTGTGCTTTTCTAATAATAATTCAATTATATGGCTATTTTAAAGAGCACAAAACAGCAAATGTAAAACAAGGGCTACTTGGAGCACTTCTTTTGAAGAACAACACTTCTAAAATTTTGTAATTATTGGCTGAAAAATTAATTGTTATGTTTTATACCAAACTGCTCAGACTGGACCGGATCTGAAACAACATTTTGTTTCAACTTCTGTATTCAATAAGCAATAGTACTATGATCCACAGGTGGTATTAGAGTGGTCTTTTCATTCCTTGTGCGGCACTTAAATATTGTACGTCTCCAACAACTCATATAGGAATAAGATGTGAATGTCTGAGGACCTTCTATATTAATGTTGATAAAGATTGAGGTTTTTTCCAACAGAGAAAGAATTTATACCCTTAAAATAATATGAATACTACTATTATTACCAAACTGACTCAAAAATCTAGGGTAACTACGTGTACAAAAAATTCTACCTTGTTTTTTTTGTCCCTACTTATCACCAAAATCAAGTGACATATCAATCTCATTGGTTATTGTAATCTGGATGTAACAGGGAAATTCTTATGTGAAAAATAGTTCAATATGATCAAACTAAACTTAAAATAGGCCTACATTAAATTATTAGTAGGTTAATAGTGCACAATTGAAAATTAAGCAACTTCAACATTTTTCTTTAAAACCTGCTAAATGAGTCAATTTCTGTCATTTAAAGTGTATACTTTTTGCCTCCTATTGCAAGTACTGTATCAAATTAATTTGCAAACAAGTAGCCATTTTTTGTTTCTGTAAAACTCTGGTGTTCAGTAGGAAAGTCAAAATTTTTCATTGATTTCTAAATTGAGGTTGAGATTTTAGCAAGGACACTGAAGTAACCATCTCCTTGCTGTTACCTTACGTGACAAGGCCTTTCCTTTCAGGTTCAGTGCTAGTTCAAGGGAAGTTTCAGGTTATATTCTTGCAGTGTTATACTTTTTTCCCCTTGGTTCAACCCCAAACAAAAATGTGCTCACACAGCCCTAACTGTGAGACTGTGTAAACACAGAAAAAACTACAGTAAACATGGGGGTATTGAGAAATGTAACAAGATACATGGTATGGTGAAGCAATACAATCCTTGAGGCCTGGAAAAAACTCAAGATTTGCAGTACTTTTATTGAGAGTTTTTCAAGATCTCTCTACATTAGACCATTTAAATCTCTACTATAGTAGACCATTTAATACAATACACAAATGTGTGGCCTTTTTGTATTCTCTTGGCTGACATAAATATTAGTTTTAAATAAGGAGTAATGATCATAACCTTTGGGTCCCAAGAGAGATTCAGTCTCTTCTGGGAAACTATAAAGATGTAGTTTTGAAATTAACCTGCACCAAACTAACTGGGGTTTTGAAAACTTTGGTTTTTTATTGTGTCCACAGCCAGCAGTCTTGATTTAATATGTAAAATACTAATATTTAAAACAGATAAATTTTTCTAGATTATTTATGCAGAACTTTTTCCTCTCATATGAAATTTCATTGCCCCTGCTGGGCTAGTTATATCTGACATTCAAGTCCTCACTGAAGCTAATGAACCCTATATTTTATTGATTAGGTTACTTATCTGCCTTAGGAATTTTTGGAGGTAAAATTTCTACTCAAACTAATTGTTTTTTCTCTGATAAATGGGTGTAAACTGTGTTAAGGAACTGGTAGACATTGAATTACATATCCATCAATCTCTAGTGCTTAACTAACTTTTCCAACAAGTTTGGAAAGTATGCATTCCCTTATTGCATAAAAAATTGAAAGAGGATAGATTGAAGGATTCCCATTTGAAATTAATAAAATTGAAAGGTTTTTAAATATGAGTTCATTAAACCTCTGCCTGCAGGAATAAAAAGAAGCATTTCAAGTAATCTATTTTTTTATGCATGCTGTTTTATTGTAATTATAACTTACCATCTTAAAGTGTGCCTTTTTCCATCATCCATAGCATCTGACTGAAAATTCTCCTTTTTTAGAAAGTTATTCTCTATTGTAGCCTGTTTATATTCACACTTTACTTAGTTCTCTCAGGCCTGACTTCACTGTTTGTAAAACTACCCTCCTTCTGCCTCCATTTAAATGGCTTCAAAAATGATAGTTGAATCACAAAAGAAAAATCATCCTAGGGCCAGTAGATACTAGGCTGCACAAACCAGCTCCAAAGTCCATGAACCTTCAGCTGCTGGTAATGGGTGAAAAATGCCACAGGAAGAATGTCTGTCACCCTTGCTTTCCCAGTCTCACCAGTGTTAGAGTCTGTCAAGACAGAGAGCAGTGGGCTGGACCCAGACTTAGAGCGCTGCATCTTCTTTTATGCTGTTAAACATTTCTTTACCTGCTTTGTTTATTAAATGCTCATTCTTTCAGTTTCAGAGCTTCTGTCTTCAGTGCAGCATCTCTTCACCTCCCAGGGAGGGCCAACCTTGCACTTGCTAGCTCGGGCATAAATATTCCCTCAGTATAGGTGTCCACATTGGGAAGCCTTGAAGAGGTGCAGTAAGCTGAAGTCTTTCTTGTGCACATGACAGGGGTTTGTTGCACTGGTGCTTCAGCAAGATGGGCAAAAAATTTGAAGTCAAGTGAGGCCCCCTGTACTTCAATTAGAAACCAAAGTGGGTATCATCACTGTCTTCTTTGGCATCAGAACAAGGCCAGCATGAATAACATGTACTTCTAATACTCTCTGATGGTGCCTAATTAGTCATTAGCCCTGCATGTCTATAGCACTGGGAACTTTCTTGAGTGGTGGAGAGTAGGTGTGCTTCCAATTCCAATTCCAATTCCAATTCAGGTTTTGTGCTTCTTTATGTTTCTTCTTCCTCCTTATGCTCTTTCTCTGTAGAAGGGGAAAAAAAAAAAAAACTGACCAAAGGGCAAATATCACATTTGAAGGTTTTTTTAAATGCTGCTACCAAGACAGTTTAGAGGAAAGAATGAGAAACACATGTTTAATCTCCTCTATTTCTTGTGAAACTAGTAAAAAAGTAAAATGTTGTGTCTTTTCAGACATGTTTGGTTCAGTCTTGTGAATTTTGTGAACGTAGCTATGGTGGTCTTGATATAATTAACTTTAAGTGAGAGTGTTTTCGCATTTTATTTTCTATGCTTAGACCAAAGGCACTCTTTCCATGATTAAACAAAATATCATCATCCTTCCAACCCAAGCCATTCTATGATTCTGTGCATTTCTTTTAGGGAAACCCCAAGCACCCGTACATGTAGCAATTTAATGAAAATATTCCTTCCCCAAGCATGTATGAAAGGCTTGGGGTTTAGGGTACGAAGTGTAATTTACCTTTAGCCAAAGGAGAGGATAAAGGAAATTAGACCACTTTTCTCATTGTTTGTATCGCTTCAACAGAGAGTATATAAGGAACCAGCAACCCTTGATGAAGTGTGCCTCCTACACTTAGCCAGCATCCCATAAATGCCAGAGGATGGAGGTTAAAGAATGAGAATATAGTACACAAGCAAAGCAAAAGTAATGAAAGAAACCAAGGCCTAAAAGTTAAGCAATTTGCAAATTAGGTATCCTAATCTATTGAATGCTTTCTTTGAGGGGAGAAAAAATTATAAAACGACATTTTTAAACAGGGCTAGCAGAAATGTAGAGACAAAGAAAAAATATTTTCCTCTAGCTGTTTCAGACCACTATCTCCTCACTAATATAATTTTAGCACCTGACTGAGCTGTGGGCTGCTCCAAAGCCAGTGATGTGGCATCTTGACAGCCCCTGGCTCTAAGATCCTTCAGTGAATGTGACCCAGCTAAGCCTGGCAAACAGCACTGAGCTTAATTTCACATGCCATGTATAGTGGAGGCCCTCTGAGTATTCTCTTTTCTAAGAAAATGATTTTATGATTTGACATCCTTTAGTATATATGGAACACAACATTAATAAGCAGGCATCTGTCATCATCTAAAAATTGTTACTGCATCTTCTGCAGTGCTCTTTTTTGTTTTCTTCAAGACAATGTTTAAATCTAATAGTAGCAACTAATGGTTGTAAAAAGATGAATGTAAGGATTTTTGCTAGGACTGTGGAGAAGCAAAAGGAATGAGAGAAAGACAGACCATATGTGTAGTATATTTGTTGTTACAGCTTGCACTCATTAAAACCATGTTTGTCGTATTATACATCATTGTACTGTAGTTGTAGTAAATGTTCCTTGTAATGCACTTTCAAGTACAAAAATTGCATCAGAAAAGAGCGTTTAGGAAACTAATTCTATTGAAACCAATGAAGTGTTGACACATTGCCTGATGTGGATTTGTTTAAGGAGGCATATTTTAGGTTATAAAAGTACAGTCCTTAAGGCAAAAATCAGTGACTGCTTGGTATAGTGACTGAGAGAACACTGCAACAGTATGTTCAGCAAGAAACCCCTCATTAATCCTTTCCTGTAATTCTACCCTATTCACCTTCCCCCTTGCCTGACTCAATAGAATTTAAAACCTGCTGTCAGCACAGTAACTAACCCAGAACCCATTCATTACTCAGTTAAGGCATTTGAAATGTTTGCTGATTTGTCCATGAATGGGAACACAGTGTAAATCTGGACTGAGGAGAGGTTTTTTTCCCCCTTGTCAGTTTAATTGCTCCTATGTGATGTGTTCAAGTGTTAGGAATCATCAGGGGCTTTGACACCCTTGTCTGTTTGAACAGCCATAGCATTTCACTGCATGCAGCCCCCAAGAAAATCCAAATGTTTGCAGCTGAGAGGAAATATGCATTGTTTACTAAAATCTGTTTATTTGTGTCAAACCAGACAACTATCACTCCCAGCAAACTTCTGGCACCAGAAGCCTCTTTTAGAATTAAACATAAAAAGCAGAGATCCTCCTGCATTCTAAAAAGTGCTCCAATGTGACAGAATTAAGCAGTGTATTGATTAGAGGAGTAGAAAATTAATTTAGTGGCTCAGCTGCTGTTATGGGACTTGTGTTGAATGGACAAAAAAAAAAACCAAACAGCAGTTTGTGGAGTATTTATATGGTACCTAGTAATTCCAGTCTCAGTGAATGACTTCTCTAGACTCTCTAGACAACAACCAGAAATGCAGTTGCAAGAAAGATGCTCAACTGGTCTGCTAGAAAATGTATATATGTCAGTCATTTGCTTGGTGTACTAGCACCATTTGGTGATGACATATCAGAAAGGCTGCAGGGGATACTTGGACATCTGTGACGAAGCTTGGAGGGCTGCTCCTTTTGGCAACACTATGACAGCTTTTTGTATGTTTCCTGCCTCACAAGTAGCAGTCTTTGTCGTCTGGTGGAGTCTCTTGTTGTTTGTTACTTTGCCATCAGCCATACAGAGTGGAGAGGGCAGGTAAGTTACCATTTCTATTTTCAGTCAAATAATTAGATCATTCAAGGGAACTTTCCCCTCTTTGGCCGCACCATTTCTTTATTTTCCCTCAGAAATATTTCTAATTTTTTTTTAATACAACTCTTGCTCTGAAAGCCTGTCTTTACACTGTGAATGACATTATCAGCGTTGCTCCTTACATTGCAACGATGTGTCACACACACATGCCCACGCAGCCCCAGCCTGCAAGGTAGGCATTGTCCAGCATCAATTGCTGCAACTGATGCTGGACAAACCCTGCAGCACCGATGGATCACCGGGACAAGCCAACAAACACAGTGCTGCCAGCAGGCCAGATAACTCATGGGAGTAATTTCTCACATCTCAGGGGAACTTCTCCCAGGCTGAACGTGACTAAAAATCCTAAAGTCCCCTCCATATGAGGGGTAGTGCTGCATCACCTTCCACCTCACGTGCCCTGAAGTGGGTGTTTTGGACTGCAGAGGCGCTTGTCCCTGTTGAGCCTGGACCTCTGATGCTGCTTTCACAAACTCTCCCTCTCAGGCTACTGCAAAAGAAACTTCTGATTAGTCTTTTCAACCAATGCCTTCCTAACTTCCAGTATAAAAGAGGCAGTACTTGCATTAATTATTGCCTAGGCCCAGGCTAAGGAGCTTTTGCACGGCAGTTTGGGGTTTCATGCTGATCCAGTTGACATAGCTTGGATCAATTTGACCTGCTACTGCAGTTGTTCTCCTTTGATCCAGAGCGGTTTGTAATTTGACCCATTCAGATGACTTTCTTATAATAGCTCTAGCAAGACAAAACCAAATCAACTCCATTTATCTTAATGGGCTTTTTTTTCAGACATGAGGCCTTGCCGATCTTTTGTACAGAAGAAAAAGGAATCTGTGTATCTGATGGGCTTTGAAATGCCATCTGGTGTTTAATGTTATTGTGCTCTGTTCTCATAGTGCCTGTGCTGAATCATATCTTAAAAGTTCAACAAGCATTCACTCACAGCCACCATTCAATACGATTGTGTCATTATCAAAGATTTGGATTTATCGAACGCAGCCTGCAAACAAAGCAGATTTTACAGACCCTTCTCCCTGAGGGTCTGCTGACATGAGTCTTCAAGTATGAAACCTGTGTGCCTTACATCTTTAGCTGGCATTCAGATGTACAACAATCCTCTCTAACCTCCAAAATTATATTTTGAGACATAATCATGGATGTTAGAAGGACAGGAAAGGCTTTTATTAGGGTTATGTTAATCTCCTAGGGGCTGAGTTTTTCAGATCCCACCTACTTAGATATAACTAAACTAGATTTCCAAACACTCTGCACCTCATCCTTCAAAATGATGCTTCAGATGTTTTCAATACTTCTCTATTCATTCATTACTTCAATGACATTAAAAAAGAACAAGCATGTTTCCTTTCTTACTGAAAAAGCCTGTATTACACATAGAAAGCAGAAAAATAGCTCTTTCCCTCCCAAACGAGATCGTCCACCAACAGATAACCTACATATGATAGACAGCTTACCAGCATAAGTGTCTTTAAATACTGTCCTCTGCTCCTGCCTTTTTAGATATTACTATGTTGTTATTCTCTGGACAGGATCTTGACATCCTTGAAGCCAGCAGCACAATGCCCAGTGACTTCAATAGGGTCAGGATTTGACATTCTGTGTATTTAGTTTTTCACCCTGTTTACTCTGAACTCCATTTTGCATTGCTTTTATTTTTTGGGGCGGAGGGGCTATATCTGGGGCTTGTATCTGCTTCGTTTGTTTTTTCTTCCACTTCACCCATTTTTAGTGAAGCACAATGTGAGCCAAAGGACTTCTTGGATGAACTTGCAACCTGTCATTGCAAAGAAGTTGTTTCACTTGATAGAAACCCAAAATTCTAATCCTTTTTTTTTTTTTAAATATACACTTATCATGTTTCTGTCTTTGTACACAGGGTCTCCCTACACTTATATTTTTCCATGTAAATAGACAGAGATGCATATTACTCATTTTTTCTTTAAATTAGAATATAACTTAATCAAGCAAATAATTTTTTTCACATTTAGTTAAATTAATAAAGTTACCAAAGTTAAAGCTCCTTTATATAAATAGTTGTCAATTTTTCATTTAAAGGTACTTTAATTCCTGATCTTAGTGCTTTTAGAAAAACAATGTAGTATTCTGTTTATATTTAATAATGTTTGGAATGCTTTTGTATGAAACACAACTGTGGAGCATTTTTTGCATAATATTCATGAACTATTTCCCCTGAAATGCATTTTTGTTTTTATACCTCAGCGAACAGCTCTGTTTGAGTAAATGATCCATCCTTGACTCATTGTGTATACAGAGAGAAGATCTGCCTTTGATTGTTGTTTTAATAAACTGGAAGTCTGCCAATGTTCTCTGGTAAGAGGAAGAAAGCATTAATGATACCACTGTGAAGCTCACCCTTGTCTGGTCTTATACTAAATTTAACCCCCACTGACACTTTTTACATACTGAAATGGCTGTTCAGGCTAGTCAAAAAGCACAGAGCAGTAACTGCTGTGATTTGAAAGCAAGAAGCTTTTACAAGTGCCAAATGTAGCACATTTTAAATTCTTATAGCACTTAGAGGACAGTGATTAATGAGTTTGGTATCTATCAAAAACCTTCAGTTTGTGTTATCTATCAAAATGCTTCTCTCTTGCTGCCTGGTGCAGGACAGGATTTATGGTAAAGAAAAACTGCCATCCATCCACAGTATCTAAATTTATCAACTCCACACATTCATGCAAATAATGTTAAACGATAGATCTGTAGTTATCTGGAGATTTAAAACAACAACAACAACAACAAATTAACCCAAACAGAAGAGAGAGAAATTTTGAACTGCCAAAACAGTGATCTTAAAAAATAAATGAAGTTATTTCCTTCCAGCAGCCTGAGCAATAGAGTGTTCTCTTCATGCCACCAATTTCCTAGTAAAACTAAAATATGAAATTGCCAGTGATCAAGAGACTTTGTTAGCAATGCTCAGTAATATTTCTGATTGTTTTATTTTATTCTGTAGTTCTCTAGAAGTCATCTACAATACATCTGATAAGGGCCATAGATTTTTATACAGAGAACTCATAACTGCTTTGCTTTGTTCCCTAGCTCTTAAGCTTTCACAGAGAAAACCGCCTGCACCTTGCATAAAGTACACTTCTCTCCATCTGTCAGGCAGGGAATTCTCTGTATGAGAGCGGGAAATGCAGAAAGAGGAGAGGAACATATGGCCTGTCTTAGTCCTCCCATCCCTCCTCCTGTTACCTTGTGATTGCTCTCTCTCATGCATTTACATTTTTAAATCAATTCGTGTAATGGCTTACCAACCCCAGAACACTAGCCAGGCATTGCAGACGTGCCAGTTTCTGCCATGTAGTATGTATTACTTCATGGTCTTTGCCCAAAAGGATGGGACCTGCGTTATTCCCTACCTGGTAGGGAAACCATCAGGCTTATTTCTTTTGTTTCACACTTGATTTAAACTTTATGACTTTGAGGTTTTTGAGAGCATGGAACAGGTACAATAGGAGATTTTTGAGCCCCAATTTTATGTATTGCAGCCATGAGATTTCTGAGGTAGGAACACGTATTTTTCACAAAAATGCTTTTGTAACTTGCTATTATATCTGTTTGGTTTCCCACCCATGTAAAAGGCTGGCTAGCATATCATGCTGTAAAGTCAGGTTTACCAAGGAGCAGCAGCAGTGACTCGGTAAATTTGTCATGTCCCCTTTGCCATGCTGTACTCACATCATAGCCACCAGTTATCACCAAGTTATCAACCCACACTCACAAAAATTTTGATATTGAATAAACAACTTGATTTTTTGTTGTTGTTTTTTGGGTTTGGGGTTTTTTTTTTTTGCTGCACTAAGCACGAATGCAAGCAACAGCTGTCTTCAGAAGACAAAAATGTGTTTCTTTTTCCAGGATTATTGGATGTAATCAAGTTCATTGAAATTATGTCCTCTGACCTAATTCCAAGCACCCATTGGTACAGATGCTTCAGCCATTTTTAAGGCTAGTGTGAGTTCAATATTTGAGGTTCTACACAATTAAGGCACAGAGTAGCCACCAGAAACTTCATGACTGTTTTTTTTTAAACTTAATTCTACTGAATTTTTGTTATTCAGTAGAATTAAGCAATTATGTTGGTAAAATCTGCTCTCCTTCATGCAGTCCAGAAAGCTTGTGGAGGGTAATGGGAAAAACTTACTCAGATCCTAGGTGTGCCTTGCAAGGGCGGTGCAGTCCTGAATGTGCTGCTCACCGACAAGAAGGAACTGGTTGCTGCTTTTTTCTTAAGGACTTTTGGGAGGTAAAATGATTACTTCTTTGTTCTAAAAATTACATATTTAAAATAACTTGGCGTATTTCCTTGTGGAAATATTAAATTGCTTAGCTATGGCAACAAAGTCATCAAATGTAAGGAATTAATCAAGCATGAAAAGAAAGGGGGAATGGCAATATTAATTAATGTATCTTTCAATCCCGATCATTCCATGATCTTGAAAAAAATCTAAAAAACAAAAGCTGAAGCATAGTAACAAGGTATTTTTGTTCAACCCACCTGAAAATTAGTTAGTGAACCTTGACATACAAAGTGCCCTAATGGGTGTAATTAAGTCTAACTAGTCTTGGCTACTTTCTCAAAAGTAGAACATGAGAGATAACATGAACAGAGAAATAACATCCCTAGACATCCTTCTTTTGTAAGGTGAAAACTAAAAAAGTTCAGAGAGATTAATTTAACTATGATAGCAATATTTTTGTTGCAGTAGATTTATGTGCTGTTGCTGTTCTCTCCCATGCCCTGGTGATAGAAGTCACATTCCCTTCCAGCATTCCTCCTCCTCCACTTTTCATACTCCATCATTATCAAATGCCTCCATCTTGTTTAGATAGCATGATAGCTAACCCTTGTTTGATGTTGGGAATGTAAGGTTGTTGAAATTACAACTAAAAGGATATGAGAGTGTGTATGGATATGTATTCAAAACCATTAACTTTAGAGCTACTCCTCCAATTAACTGAGTTGGAAGCTGTTAAACATATCAAACGTTTTGCTCAAAAACTCTGAGCAAGTTAACAACAGTTGACCTAATATATTAGAAATTATGCATATAATGCTACTAAATGTTCTTTTGTTAGGGTTACATGATGTCTAAAATATGGGATCTTTCCTGATTAGGTGTGTGTCTAGATTTTACAGATTAATTTTAAATTGGGTATTTCATTGTGTACCTAACAGGTAGGTAAAGAACAGGAAGATAACTATGGATATCTTTGACTGAACACCATGGGATGTGTGGCAACTAATCCAGAAATCATACTCCTTGGCTTCCATAGTCCCTCATGGGGCAATATTCAGTTGTTTTGTGAGAGGGAGATGAAGTTTGCTGCTAAACAAAGCTGTTATTCCAGAACCTTGATGATGTGGAGCGCCAGGAATTGTTCCAAAATTGTTAAGGCAGGGGGGTGAATTTTCCTTCCAAGTACTTTTTCTGTCATATCTCCCTTGTCTTCAAAAGGACAACCTTTTGAGCCTGTTGCAGAAGTGACATGATGTCACAAGAAGCCTAAGTTTAGACCCTGAACATTATAAAAGGCAGGATGGAAATTCAAAAATCCAATAACGTGGTCAGGAGAGTCAAAGGAAAAGAAACTGCCTCACTTCTAAGAAGGAATCAATAAAACATCTGAACTACACAACAGAGATGAAGGTTGCTTTTCATCATATATTAGCTAAAATGGGTTCTGCTTTATGTGAAGTTTCATACTTGTGACTTCCATTTTTATCCAGCATATATTTTTAATTAAACATGACAAAACAAGGAAAAATAGAATTTTGAAATAATAATTTTGAAAATTAGGTTTTGTAAATTTGTTGTTTTGCAAACACAAAGAAAGCTCAATAGCAGGTTGCAAACTGCTTTTCAAAAGCCTGTAAGGCCACAATTTATACACACAACCAAACTATTTCACACCATAAGCAATAAGGAGGTTCTGGAGTCCATCAAAAACAAGTGATCCAAGTGATACAGCAACAAGAAAAAGTGGGTGCTGTGCTGAAGCTGATACACACCAACAGGAAGGGATTCCTTGGGGCTGCAAAGGTCAAAGGTTGTGACCATAAGATGGTGGAGTTCAGGATCCTGAGAAGAGGGAATATTAAAAGCCAAAACATTAAAGGTCAGCTTAAATGGTGTTGTAAGTAACCTGATCTAGTTGAAGACATCCCTGTTCATTGCAGGGGGTTTGGATTAGGTTTTCTTTGGGGGTCCCTTCCTACCCCAATCATTCTGATATTCGATTCCATGGAAGGCTGGTGGAGACAGGATACTTTTGGTGGCGCCCGTGACAGAGTAAGAAGCAATGGGCACAAAATCAAACCCATGAGGTTTCTCCTGAACATTATGAAACATTTTTTCACTCTTTAGGGAACCAAGTACAGGAGGAGGCTACCCAGAGAAGTTGTGGGGTCTCTATCTTTAGAGATATTCCAAAATTACCTGATATGGTCCTGGGCAACTGCCTCTAGGTGACCCTGCTTGAGTGAGAAGGATGGATCAAATGACCTTCAGAGATCCCTCCCAACTCCAAACATTCTATGATTCTATAAATGCAGCAGCTGTAATTATTTTTTTTCAGAAGATTACTTATTTGCAAGTTAGTAAGGCTAATTTAATAGAAATAGATCATTGTTGTAATTTACAAGTGACATACAGCTGTGATTTTGCAAGCAGGTATGGCAATTTTGCTCCATATCTGTATGCAGCAAGCAGCAAAGATGCAATCAAACACGGTATGAAAAAGACTTTTCCATTTATGGCTTGCTATTTATACTGAGCTATTTCAAAATTCTAAATTCAAGCTTAATATGTAAGATATTTTAAATAATTGATAACGCACTTAAATAATTAATCACTGGAAAGATACTTTTTCAAAGAGAGGGTGCATCTATTTACATTCCACAGTGCTTGAGAAAAGATGGTGGTTGCGTTTGAATTACTAGAGTAATTGTCTCTGGTGACATGCAGAGAACCTTCACAAAAGCAAATAGCATTAAAAGATGCCTCCTGCTGATTCAGTGTGAGTGAATAACATGGATCACCATGTCAGAAAGAGTTAAAATATATATATTAGGGCATAGGCACTACAGATGCACCGCTCTTCTTAGTCCACTGACGGAGCAAAGAATTAGCCATTGGGAAGCCTTGTCTCACTTTACTCCCTCCCCATCCTCAGCTTGGAAACACTCGAGCTCATAAACGCTTTTCCTATTTTTCAGATGCTGAACTTGATGGCAAAGAGCTCTCCAGGAGGAGCTTATAGCTGTGATGGTGTTTGGGTTGCTCTGGGCTTCCTGGGCAGATGTAGCTGGGCACTCAGTGTTGGTGCCCAGATGAAAACAAAAAATGGAATTTCACTTTGCATATGGGAAGACTTTTGAATTTTGAAATCTGATTTCTCAGCAGGCAACCTCTGCAATATCAAAAGGACAAATAGGTTGGGGGTGTTTTAAGGCATAAGGGTTTGTGATGAGAGATTGTTATCCCACACAATCCTTGCCCCAGCACAGTGAAAATAATGCTTCTTAAAATCCATCCTACCTTAGTCATTTATGCATTTATTTCTTCCAACCAAAGCAAGGCATCTGACAAACTACCACATTCACTGTAACTGAAGTGAAGATTGTCTTCAAATTCTTGTTTCATTCAAGAAAATGAGGAAATTGAAGACCTGTGCAAGGCAGCTTTGGTTAAGTCAGATGCTTGTGACCCTGTTACATTTACAAGTTTCTATTGATACTCCACCATAGGATGAACTAATGCAGTCTGCATGTAAAGTAACATTAAGCTCAGAAATAAGTTTCCCCAG
This sequence comes from Leptocoma aspasia, assembly GCA_013399835.1. Lineage (NCBI taxonomy): Eukaryota > Metazoa > Chordata > Aves > Passeriformes > Nectariniidae > Leptocoma > Leptocoma aspasia. Next base: position 313,028 of record VXAX01000923.1, on the reverse strand, counting down.
TTCAGGACATGCATGTATTAAGCACCAAACCTTTTGCTTACTTGCTGGTTCCCTAAACATTTTTTGAGGTAAAGAGCACACCAAAATGTTTTTTATTTCACCCATGATATGCAAAAACATTGAAATATTCTCCTTCAGGCTAGTTTTTATTCTGCTCTGTCAGTTTATTTCTAGAGCTGTTGGAGTTAATTATCTACTTCCCTTATTGTTCACTATTTTTAGAAATAGATCTGAATTAATTCACATAAATAAAAGAGCTTGCAGACTGATTTTTACACGAATTCCAGAAGTCACATACACAAAAATATATGTGCAAAACAAAAGTACCAGAGACTGTTATTGTGCTATGCATTAGATAATAATTTTCTATTTTAGTGATGCTTGTCTTCTTTTACAAACCCTTATGGGCTGAATTTTCATTAAGAAATTGTTAAAAATTCTAAGAAAGTATCTAAATTTTCACTTTAGTATAGCTTAGCAGGATTAAGACTTTTTTATTTTACACTTTCTAGTAGGATCCTAAAATATCTTCAGTTTATACCAGCTATTCACTCAGCCATAACAGCAGGGAATTCACATACGAGCTTGCATTAATTACTTTGGACTGCATTGGTTCTGGGTTTTGTTCACTATGTGGCTCCCTATATGTTGGCAATAACATTCAGCAAGAGGAGCCAAATTAATGGAAAACAAAAAGTAAAGTTACGTTCTTAACCTAAAGCAAAACCAAACCAAACCAGACCAAAATCCTAAGAAAAAAAAAAATAATGGGGTTATATGGAATTCAGCTTTTTCAGATATTTGTATTGATCTTCCGATGTTGAATGGCAGCTCTATCCTGAAGAGTCATCAATCCCGTACTCCCAAGGAGTTTCAAAACTAATCCTATCTTACTGGAAGTTTCTTTTACCACATTTCCCATAATTTGAAACATCCGCTTCTGCATAATGGATAAATCCTTGTGATTTACTGTAGCCTTAAAGACACGGTTGTATTGTGTAGGGAGTACACTATCAGTTGTCTTAGCATCAGACATGTTTCAAATAAATATATGGTTTGCTGTCTTTTATCATGTGTTTTACAAGCAGGCTGGAGATGACTGCTTAAAAAGAATGATCAGCTGCATTTTTCTTCTTAAATCATCCGGATTCCTTACAATGACAATAATGGCCATGTTGAAGGTGTTGGACCTTGACTGTTGACCTGATACAAGGATAATAGGTATGTTTTTAATCATCACTTGTCTTCTCCAGATGAATAGTCTCTAAACTGATGTGTCAATATTATGTGTGATAAGGACAGAATTTACTCTACCTTCCTTTAGCGTCTTACACTCCTGACAAATAAACCACCTGATTTTGTCACTATTTTAGGCAGTAACCATATATTCTTTGTCCATGCAAAATAGAAATTCAAATCCACTATTGTCTATTAGAATAATTACAGCAGGAACTTGGAAGTCTGCTAAATTCCTGGTAATTGGGAAAGGAGGGGATCCTTCTCAAAGTCTCAAAGGTAACTTCCACACACTTTACCTATAAATATTCATAAAGTTGTCTCTCAAGGAGAGGTGAGAGGAGGGGGAAGAAAAGGTCCCATCCTATATTCTATATTTTCCTGTCTAAACTTAGTCAATGCCAGAATATATTATGACCAGTGAATTTGCATAAACATAGATGTTGTCTGTAAAGGCATGTCCCTATGAAACCAATAAATTCAAATTGTTATTTGTTATTTCCAGATCAAAAAATTAGACTTTTTTGTGATTACCGACTGTATAAAATGCAGTTGAAAGGAGATCGGTTTTTGTCAATGTACATTTACAAACAAATTTAAAGCTGGCTTACTGAACCTCTAAGATCTACACATTTCAGCAGATGGTCTCTTGTGTGACATTTTTCCCAGGAGAGTCCAGGTGCATTCTACTCTAGTGTATAGTATCAAATGAACAACTGCTTTCATGGCTGAGTAAGTACTTTCTAAAAAGAAAGACTGCTTTTCTCACAGATCTGATCTGTGTTTGTGAAATATGACACTACTATCAATTTCAGAACAGAGAAAAACCCAGAGAAGCACACAAACTCAAACATGATAAGTAGCAGGTCTTAATCCTAATCATATTCCCAATCAGTAAAGCACTTCTGACCTGCAGTTGAACTGAGATTTTCAGTTGAAGGCATAAAACCCCATTTCCACATTTCTATTATTTTCTTCTAGAGACAGGCTGTTTAGAAGGGGTTTTCCTACCACTCATGATAACCTACTATTGAGAAACACAGGCTACAAATCTGTAAAGTTAGGGTGGAAATTTCAATGCCATTTTGTGTCTTTTTGGAAAGGAGAGAGGATGTATTTGGAGAGGTAAGGTGCAGCAATTAATGTAAATCAACAGCTCTGGCATAACTAGAAGAGAGGTGTTAGAGAACCTCTTCACTCTTAGGTGATGACCTGGGGTGTTTCCAGAACTTCTTCACAAGGCTGCAGATATATATATGTATATGTGTATGCATATACATATATACATATACACACACACACACATATATATATATACACATTTATATACATATATATATATATATATAAAAGGCTTGTCCTGACACACATATTGTCAAACTTCCCAGCTAAGGGATGTTTTACTATCCAAAAAAAAAAAGCGTTACTGTTACTGCCTTATAATATCTGAGTAAGAGCTGATGGATGTGTTATGAAGTAACCATGCAATTAAAAAAAAAAAAAAACCACCAAAGAGAAAATACCAGTGATGTGAAGATGGGTTTTTTCAAATTCATTATTGCCTGTTATCTGTGGACATAGCTGCATTTCTGAAGAAACTTGCCAGACTCACAGAGAAGGGTGTTCTTAAAGTGCTACAGGCACACCATATCCAGAAGAACTGCAGATTTGTGAAGGTGGAAATAGGGGCTGGGCTGTGGATGCTCTGTTGTGACTGAAATAGCCAAGCAGATTGTCTTCAGTTACACAGGGAACAGGTCTGCTGATTGGTGAGGGGAAGAACAGCCCAGAGCAAACTGAAAAGAGGGAAAGAAAAAATTGCCATCTGGAGACTGAGTAGCCTATCAGATAAGTGGAGAGCTATTGAGAAATACGGAGAGCTCTTGTAAAATTACCCCGCTTGGAAATCCGACTGAATAGCTAAATTCTCCCTTGTTCCTGTTCAGACATGCTGAGCAGTTAGTGGTTTTAGAGATCTACAAAAGGCTTGTTTCTTTTGTTCTTGGTTTGTTCCTTATGTTTAAACCAAACAATACTTAGCTTTGAAAAAGTTGATTAATCACAGCTGTTAAATACCATGTATTGAAGAAAGAAATACACCAAAGAACAGCTGAATAGTAGATTTCAAGGGAGAGCCTGACAAAATGGTACTCAGAAAGATCAGCAAGGGTCAAAGATGTAGCTAGGGCAGCTGGTGAGCAACTAAAGCTTTTCAGTAGGATTCAGAGTAAAACAAGGACTCTGGCTGGCAAAAAAGTCTCAAATGATTTTCATTTCTCATAGTTACATACCTTGTTTTTCCCTTCTTTTTATTTCTTTTCTTTCTTTTTTTTAAGTGACACATAATTATGCATGCTTGTGCTGTGCATGCAGCTGACTTTGTGAAAGATGTGTAACCATGCCCCTTATCAAATTCAGGCAGACGCTAAATGGGGCAGCTCAGAATGCACCCCAAATCAAACCATTAACTCCACCTTGTTGTAAAAAGCCTGCTGTAAAGACAAAATCTTTCCTAGAGTTGAAGACGCCACACAGAGAGAGTTTTGCTAAGCCAGTGAGTTCCTGGAACCAGTTTTTGGTACTCTCTATTTTCTGAAAAAGGTTTCACCAACAGTTTTCATCTGGGCTAAGCAGTGAGCTCCACCAAGGAGGAGTCCTTTGAAGAAAACAAGCTGTTTCCCTTGGGAGTTCTGTGGGTAGAGGGGAAGACCCTTATTTCTTTCAGAACTAATGAAACTGTGATCTTACACATGTGGGTGAACATGCAGAATCCAAAAGTTTGCCCTTTCTGTGAGATTGAAAATAAGCTCCCTTGTCTTGAAATCTATTTATGATTCCTTCATAAATAATATGAAGCCTCTTTACTTATAGATGATTTATAGTTATGTGCTGTAAATTGCATTACTGTGATGATAAAGCAAGTTTGTAGCTGTTGGTGTACTGCAGAAAAGCTCTTTCATTAAAAAAAAATCTAAAATTGCAAATGTTCTGGATTGACTTCATCCTTTTTACCTTTGATTTATTTGGAGAACGAAATAATGAACTGTGAACCTTTTAGCTAACTCTAATTTTGCCTCAGGAATTACTCTGTCCATCATAAATTTGTGTTGTTGTACTTCAGGCACAAATACAGCTCTATCTATTTCAGCCCATTTTACTGTCATCCTTAACTACAAAAGAAAACAAGATTGAGAATTTCTAGTTTTTACCCACTGCTCCTTCAGTCAATTTTGCTTTTCTGGTTGCCCACAATACTTGCTCTCAAATCAGCAGTTGTGTTGATTTATTGACAAACCATAGTTTACAGTAAATGTCATCCTAGGGTAACATTATCTGAAGCAGAGGTACTGAGTGACTGAGTAGGAGTTGTCACAATGGATTATTCATACCATACTTTCCAAAACCTGCATGCATCTTGAAAAGATCAAACCAACGAGGAAGATTTTAATACTTTTTTCCGGATATTTATCATCTAGGCTGAAAAGAAGTAAATTAGAAAGGTTAGTGACACTGTAAATTAATATTTCACTGCACAGAATGCCTTCAGAATTAGACAAGCACAAAGGTGATCTTCACAATTGTTCTTTTTAACCTATATTCTATCTGAATCTGTCTTTGCATATGCTTGTGCAATTTTATTATACTATCTTTGACTGATAATTGAAACATCTAATGTGGATTAGGTCCTGCTTCTGCTTAAATCCAAATAGTCATACCAACTCCAATCTGCCTAAGCTTCAGATTTCCATGTGTTACTTTCAAATATTGACACATTTATACACCCTTGCAAATAAGGAAGTAAAAGACTTCCTTAACCCTTAGCACAAGTTATTGCTTTTCTTTATCCTAAAAAAAGTGTCTTATGCCTAATAACTGGATTTTGCTCCTCAGTCAGCTGTTTCTTGACTGTTTTTAGCTACAGATGCATCAGAGAGGGAGTGCAGCATGAGCTTGTTTTGTAAACTAAGCAACCTTTCTTCTAACCGTGGCAGTTATATGAGAGGAATTTTAAACAAAAGCATTTCCAGCAGCTAGATAAGCAAGTGTCTTGCTGAGAAAGATGGAAGGCTAATGGTAATTCTTCTGCCAGAAAGCATTGGAAAATAAGACCTGTCATCTAGAAAATGACAAAGCCATTTCTAGTCCCTGTAGACTAGCACTCTATCTTTTGCTGAACAAATATGCTGTTAAAGGTGTTGGCCTGCAAACCAAACACAGAAAAATGTCACACTGGTATCACAGTGGAACTATTAATCTGTGTTTGAAATGCATTATAATTACTGAATTGTTTGCATTAGGAGTGAGCCTTCCTAGAAACTCTCTTCTTAAAGAGATAGACAAAACACTAAATTACTATTAACAAAACTCTTCTTTTCCAAGGAGCTTGTAAACAAGAGCATTATAAGGTGGCCCGGGGAGGGGGGGAGGGGCTGAAGAATCTTGACCTGGTTTTGATTAGATCAGTGGCAGAACCAGAGATAAAACATAAATTTCTCCAGTTCCCCATGCAGTGACCTGTTCACTTGACCACAGAGGCTGGTAAGTGATGACAGTCACATGCAAAATTGTCTGAAATATCCTCTCTATTCTCTATTTCCTCTGAATCTTTCTCTGGTACAGCTTTTTACCCCTGAAAATCTGTATGCTTCTGACTGGGTAAAATTTTACCACTGCCCTTCTAACAGTATTTTTTTCCTCTTTCATTTACCTGCTAAGCTGGTTATTAAACAGAATGTTGTATGTAGCCAGTCTAAGAGATTAGCTGCCTATGTAGTTTTTTTTTAAGTGATTCCCCTGCTCCTTCCTCCCATCTTTTGGTCAAAAATATAGTTTCTATCTGATTACAGCTGGCCTCTGCTCAACCTTTTGTACAGGGCTGATTTAGATTTTCCAGTTCAGTCGCAGCAGGAAAGATAAACCCTGAACCACATGATGATGTTGACAGTGTCAGACAGTGGAAATGAAGTCTCCAGGGGATACCAATTGACATTTCAACACTTTGCCTGCCAAAGAACAGCCTTGCACACATTAAAAAAAAAAAGTTACAGAGCAGAAAAAAAAACCATTAAAAGTCTTGAAAGTTGAAAGCACATTTGTGTGTCTTTACATAACAGATGGATACTGACCTTAGATACTTCCTGCCCTCCAAAAATATACCACTCTAAGTTCCTAGGAGTTATAAGTGACTCAGATGTACTTTAAGTGGAGAGTTATATTTAAATATGGACTATGATTGGTTTTTTTTCCTAGTAGGAATTACTAGGATTCAGAGCTCCCTTAAAAATTTAATTCTACAGTGAGTTTTATAATGAAGTAGGCTTACATATTTTTCTACATTACAACTGACTTATATCACCACAGCTTGATGGCTTCTGTTAGCTCTAATTCTCACAAGCAGCAAACAAGAATCTTCCTGAATGTTTTTGACAGAGAGGCTTTTTCTCATCTGTCTCCTGCATTTTAATTTTTCTTCAAGCTTTAAGTTACATTTCTTTTTTTCCAATTAGAAACAAAAACAAAAAAGTGTGAGAAAACAGAAGAGCATATTCAAATCATACTAAAACCTCTGTTAGATTTCTCCCACCCTCTTTTCTCTTTCTTCTTTCTTTTCAATGACATTTCCTATGATGAGCGCTCAGAAAGAATAGCTATTGCCTCTCTTGTCAGTTTTGTTTTGTCAGCTCTGAATGCTGGGTCTTGCTTTGCCATTTTCAAGGTCTCTTTCAATCCCTTGAACACAGCTGGTGCTTCAATCAAGAGCTCACACCGTGAAGAAGCTGGCAGTTGATCCCCAACCAACTATGTGGAAGATACATAATATATTTCACAGTACACAGTGGAATACCCTTTTCATTTCATCATTGAGAGAGTCTGCTTCACTCAGGAGTTCTTCTATACAAAAATATTAATAATGTCCCATTCTCCTCAGGGATGTGAACATTTGAGGCTTGAACTTCAGTGACCCCTGCTTGTCAGGTTGATGCGACTTTAACAAATTCAGTAAAGGAAGCCCTTTTGAGCCTCAGTTTATGGTTTTGTTAACTTCACATTTGAGAATGGATTTTTTTAATCACCTCTTGGAAGAAGATGTGGGAATTGAAGGCTGCAAAGAAAGCCTGTGTATACCCAAACACCGCAGAACTGCATAATTGAACCATGCTATAGAAGTAATGCTAAAAGAAGTTAATAATCGCAACTTTGTTTTTAATAATTATATTTTAATTATCAAAAACACAGCTGAGAGCTCTTGCTTTAGCTTTTGTTAATTGTTTACTCTTTAGTGTATTAGTCAATGCAGTTAGAAATCGTCACAGACAATCCCCACTAAAGTAAGGACTGTAATGTAAGTGCAAAACTAGGAATGTTGTGAGAATTTTTGCACCAAATCCTCCCTTCAGAGGGTAAAAACTGCCTGTCAGTGGAGCGTGATGAGCAGGGCTCACAGCGAGCAGGGCTTTAGTACAAGGATGGCTCACGAGCCAGTGCCTTTGGCAAACCATTGTTTTGAATATGGAAGGAGGGATTGCAAAGGCCAGTGTGTGCCCAGGAAAGCTGACAGCAGGTCTGCCTCTTCTCCTAGGCTAGAGAGGATCTCTGTGTTACCCGCGCTTGCTGTGTTAGTCTGGTCCTGCAAAACACGTGATTCTCTGAGGTGATTGAGAGTCTTTAGTTCCTATTAGCCTCGTTGAACCTTATTGCTTAGCACTCAAGCAAGAGAATTCATTCAGCTCTGTTTTCTTCTTGTGCAGGCAGTTACAGGAGTTCCACCAAGCACTTTCTTTCTTGATTTGCACGTGGAATCAAAAGTGGTGTGCTTATTAGCATATTTGCTTCTAAAATGTGCACACTTTAAAGTAAGCTGGAATATGTTAGAAATGGTCCTAAAAGAGAAACATTCACATTCTTTTTGCATGGGGTATGAGTATTCATTGTTATAATTCTTTATTTTAGGATAGGGGAAAACAAAGATACCGGGGGCTCTTAGAATTTAAAAGAATATATTGAAAAGAAAAAATCCATCTAAGTCTGAAAAATCTGGAGCCTGTTTAGGAATGAGTTTGGGGAACACTGCATTTTTGCTTCAAACACAGAAAACGGCCCAGATGGGGTTCATTTTCTGCAACATCCAAAGTCAGTGAAATGTACAATATTTACAGAAAATAGGTTGCTTCAGTGGTTTGATGTGCTTGTAAGACACCATTTTCTTCTTTTTAATTTTTTATATTTTCTCCATTTCTCCACTCCCTTGTTCCCTTGCATGAAATGACAACCGTGGCTAGTTTTGCAAGTTAAGATGTCGGTGTGGGTTTCCTTTACTACAAAGGAGACACGCCACTGTTAGCAACTGATCTAACAACAGGCACACTGGCTTGATAGTTGAAAGCTGCTCAAGTTATCCTTGGGCTTTTCTCTTTCTTCTTCAGCTCTTCAGAATAATCCTACCTTGTCTAGGGTAAGATTCTCTCCTTATCTTAACAACCTGATGCTCATTCAAACAAATTGCTTTTCTCTTAGCAATTCAATTTTTAAATTTTCCCAATAGTTGTTCCAAATATTAGTTCAACATTAGGTGAAGCATTCTGCACACATGTTACAAAGGCTTAAAATCAGCACTCTAGACAACATTTGTAAAGGTAAGATGCAGAACCACTGTAGGGAGGTTTGGTCAGTCTGGGAATGCTTTCCATAAAGCTAACAAATTGATGTGAATAATTTTGCAATTACTTGACCTGAGGGAAGACAGTTCCCATCTTTAATTTCTCTAATTTTTCAGTTATGTTTTTAATTAATACAGAAAAGATACACTATGTATATTTAAACAATTTGATATGTTTGCATGAAATAAATATTTTGGTTGTTACAGAATTTTGTGGTGAATCATAATAAATTAAGATAAATGGTCCAGTTTTTCTAATTCTGTACACACAGCTGACACAAATGGAAGATTCTGACTGAGCAGGAATTCCTGATGCCTCATTTCCAGGCATTTTAAACTTCAGTTTTTAAACAGCCAATAGCTGAAACACCTTATCTTAAAAATAATAGCTTTCCTAAGAATTTAATTAGGTCATCTACAGGGGTTATCTTTGGCACTCTGAAATTAGCTTTGTTGCAGACACTTGGGAGGACAATTAGGACCCGTCTTATTAGCACTGAAGGTTAAAACTCCAGTACTGTCTTGTATCAGGACATAATCTTTCATGCTTCACAGCTTTAGTTCTCACAATGAGTTGCATTGGAAACAGTAGAGGGGGGAAGTGAAAAGGGCAGACCTGAAACAGCTAAATAAATATCCAGTATAAGGAAGAGCCTACAGACTTTTTATTCAATGAACCTAATAAATATTACTCAGAAGAAGAAACAAGGTTGGCAGGAATTGGTGAGTCACAGTTAGATCCAGCAAATTCTCTTAATGGAATTCCTAAAATTATGTTCAAAGAACAGGGCATTTATCTGATATTGAAGTATTGTTTTCTTTCTTTTTTTGATGGAGGAATGTTAACTATAAACTGCATATAGAATTCTTGTGGTAATCAGATATGTTTGCTCAGAATGAAATGGTTTCATTTTCAGTTTGGTTGGGAAATGCCATGCTTTGACAGCTGTACTGATATTAAGCATGAAAGTCATGACAATGTGTTTGTACTCATAGGATAACTATGGAAAAAAATTCACATCTCATAATGCCTGCTTTAAAATACACACTATATTAAGCAGTTGTTGAACATGGCCTCCTTATAGATTTAATATAATCAATTATTCGTAAAGATATTTACTTCAGGGAAATAACTATTTCATGAAGCTGCATTTTGCTGTGATAAAAGGAAGCCGTATCTTGCTTGCTGGCTATGCACAGCCTTTTCATAGGAAGCCTTCCCACGTGCATTGTGCAATAACAAGTAAAATGACCCTCCAGGGTCATGGGATAACACTCATGCTTTGCTGCTTTGCTGCCTGCTTTTTTTTTTTTTGCTTTTTTTTTTCTTCTTTTTTTTTTAGTTGCACCTGCTGTGTGGTTCTCAATATAAATAGGACTGCTTGCAGCAAATCACAGATGTTTTACACACTGGAAAAATGGGCAGGAAGCAATCACTATAGGAAAAGCAGAGGCAGTGAGGAGGACAAAGGAGGAAAGAAAACCAACTTTGCTTTACATTTTCTTGGCATTTTCTCAGTGATCAGGCACTTTGCTGCTGTTAGTTTTTAGTTAAAAACCTGCTTAGCACAAGCGGAGTGACTTTGCTGTTGTACCCTTTCTTCATGAAATCTAGACAATCAGGCATGGGAGATTTGGGAAACAGGCAATGTTTCTTTGGTTTTCTTTTCAATCTATACATAAATAAAAAATGCAATAATACAATGAAATTTGCTCATATTTCTAATTTGTTTTGTGGTCCTTAAACCTGTCTTCATACAGTTTTATCTGATTTAATTATGTATGTGTAGAATTTAAAAACACAGCAGGCTGTGGAAATTTATTGAAAGGCAACTAACAGCCCTGTGGAGAAAGAGAAAATATTTTGTGACATGCTTTTTCAGACATTATATTGCTTTTATTTTGTGTAAAACCTTCTCTTCTCCCTAGTCTCTCCATGTTCTTTCATACAACTGCAGTATATTTCAGCTTTGGATATGGGATGTTACTGAATAACAGCTCCAACACTAGAAAGAGAACGAAAGCTTGAATAAACTAAAAAAGGATTTAAAAATTTTTGGCATTTATCATGTACTAAAAACTGTAGACATGTGGATACATATTCTGATACTGTAGGCCAGGACTTCTCATCAAATAGTTTTTCCACTGATCATAGGATCTTACTTGTTTTATTAACTTTGTTTAGGAATTCCTGAGACAGATAATTATGAATAGAAAATCAAATACAACAGAAATAGCACATAAAACCATCTTTATTTGTGGGTGGCTTTTTGTTGTTTTTTTTGTTTTTTTTTTTTTAATGAGGGGCTGCTTACTTATTTGTTTGTAGGTTGGCTTTTTTCCTTCATTTTCTAAACTTTGCATTGTCTTTCAGAATTACTTAACCATAAATTCTCTGAGTCTCTGCAGAGGGCTTGTCCGATTCACATGGGGATCCTGTGCCTTGGTCAAGCCATCAGGACACATTCCAGACACAGACATTGTCTCAGCCTCACTGTCTGGAGGTACCCCAGAAGGCTGTGAGTACAAGGTTATGGCTATAATCACCTTGCAGGAGTGATCTCATGGATAGGTCTGGAGGATCATTGCCTCTGGGATGACTGTTTCAGTAAGTTTTTACCAGGAATGTCTTGTGACAGTACAAATCTCTGTTTGCTTGGAAGCAGCTGAGGAGCAAACACAAACTTCAGAAGGGTTTAAGGACATGGACATACAATCAGGTTATCTCAGGGTTAGTAAAGAAAACATGCCAGAAGTACCTAATCTCAGGTTCCCAAAGGCTAAAGATCTGGAAGGCGGGTTTACTTCAGTTTTTCCCCCTACGCTGTTTACCATTTACTATTTTGTAACTCTGCCATGACTGTTCTATATTCCTATGGCTAAGATTAAGAAAGTGTTTCGCCTTAAGAAGGCCCTGAGGCAATATATGCTTTTCTTTTCCTTTGTCATGTCAGACATCAAACTATAATGTGTCTACTTGGCAGGCAGGGCTGTTGCATTGTGCAAGGTAAGAGCATCATGGCAGGATAAAGTTAAACCATTTTTGGCAAAAAAAAAAAATGGAAAAAAAGGAAAATATGGAAAAAAGTTGCCACTGTTTTTGACTTTCAGTGTGTTTTCACACATTTAAACACATTTGACCACTCATGACAGAGGACTGCTCACCAGATAATCTGATGTCTGATATGTTGCAGTTGTGTATAATGCTGTCTCTCTCAGATTTTTCCTAATCCAGATTAGATTATCTGCATTGTTTGTTTCATTCAAGGCAGAATTTGGAACTGGGTGCTTTGTACAACAATAGATAAATATCTTTTGCAGGCTGACCTAATTGACTGGCTGGCTATAGGAGTTTCTGACAGCTGTGGTAAAATGAGTTTCTTTTCTCTGAAATGAGCATCTTGAAAGAGCAAATCTGTGTAATGACCACGCAAAGGTCTTCCCTAATCTACTAGGGGAGGTGTGGCCTCCCTTCTCTGGGTCCAGTTAACAATGCCTTTCCCATCACACCATTCATTAGCCCTTTCACCAGCAATGTATCTGTGCATACAGTATCTGTGGGTATAACTCACTAAGAATTAAGATTACTACTAAGCATGAAGAAAAAACAAATATCTCTGTGAAGCAAATCTCCACCATTTTATTATACAGCATATTTACCTTTCACACTGTCTGGTTTCTCCCTTCTCAGAATTCTCCCTGGTTTTCTTCAGCAAAAACAAATTGGATTTCCTCAAGTTTCTGAGAACTGAGTTAGTACACAGTTCTCTGTATTTGGAGAAAGTACTGAAAACACAAGGGCAAAATCAGAAAGCACTTTGCTCCAAGTAGCTGAGATGATGGCATTGAAAAATTCTTCTGGGAAGGAGGTTTCGGGGAAAAAATGAAGATGTGACATCTTCAGCCACTTTCAATAGAGTACTCTCATAAAAGAAAATTACTGACTGTGCCTGTACAACTTGCTACATTTCCAAGAATACACACTCTAACCAGTCAAAAGCTCTTCTGTAAGGTTAAGGAGGCAGATGACTGTCTTCTTACTGACTTGCATAACTCTGGCATTTAACAACACATGTAACAATGAAATAAAACTTCTTCAGCCTCAACAGCATATCTGTCAATATTTACCCATTTGAACACTCACACTGGTTTCAGGTAAATAAAGAAGAGGGAGTAATACCATTTTGAAAGAAGAGTCCTAAAAGGAAGAGGCCTTAAATTTGTGCAGACTACTCTAAACCATTTACTTCATACAGAGGCTGCACGTCTTTGTCATATCCTTTAAAACTGCTAATCTCGGGTAGGGAGTGCATAAACTGTATATCAGAAATATTGAATTATGCTTCGTTCGAGACTGTAAATTTTTTTTTTTGCGTGGGAAAGTTTAACTGTGCTTTGATTAAAGACACTACTTGTCAGTACTTGCATTTTTGTGAAATTTGATGTTGCAACTGAGGGGTTTTTTTCTTGTATACCCTTTATACGCACCTTTTTATGTAGTATGACTTGCCAATTTGTTTCCGAAAATTACATAAGAATTTTGATATACTTTGTAAAAGATTTTCATTCTTATCAATTTTAAGTTAGAATGAGCTGTTTTTTGTGTGCTAAGAAGTGACAAAAGGTGGTTTTGTCAGACTGTGTCTGCACAACAGAAAGCAGGCAAAAAAGAGCTCTCTCCAAACCAACTAGACCTGAACTTGGTCCAGACTAGAAGCTGTGTAACCACATTAGCATGGCTCGGAGCCCAAGCTAATAAGCCCTACTAAGAGGCACTAAAGCAGTTACACAATTTTTAGATCAGAGCTGGCTTGCCTCCAGCTATCTTGGAGTGTAACCAGGATGATCTCAGGTTTGTCAGGAGAAGGCAGCATAGACAGAGTCTCAGGCCCCCGAAACAAGCAGGCTTAACCTGTCCTCTAAATTTGGTTTGTAGCTTAAGGTAAGAAAGAAGTATGGAACAGGCATGTGTGAGAACAACATAGTTTAGATAGGGATTTAGGGCAGGAAATAAGACAGTATTTGTATAGTACAGTTACTATTTATATAGTTACTATTCTTTCAACTTGTTCCATTAACAGATCAATTTGGCAGATGGTTTTTACATAACACTTGAAGGAAGGGCACAAAGGATATGCTCATAAGACTTAGGCAAGTAGTTAGAAGTTAGTAGAAAAACCCATGTTGTTTAGTTCTTTCGTTTTATTTTGTCATAGCTATAAAATACATATTTTTTATTTTTTAACCATGTTCAAAGCCTCTCTGCTTCATTGTCTCTTGTCACTTTTTCTGAATGTCAGAATTCATTCCCATATTAAATGAATCTATTTTTGTGGCTAGATCTTGGGGTGAATTTCTGCTAGTTTCGTAAAATAACTTTTTGTGAGCTTGCTTGCCTTTCTTGACTTCTTGTTTTTTCCCCTATCTGGCAGGGAGGCTCAATTTCTTGAGGCCTCCTTCCTTCTCTTTCGATCTTGTTGGTGTGGGGTGGTGCTAGAGACAGAGAGTCATCAGACTTGGAAAGCCCTAAGTGGTGTGAGAGTATTCCATCTCTGACACCTGAATGATGATGTAGTGTTATTCAGATGGCCACAGAACAGTTTTGGAAAGACAAGTCCTCTAGAAATATACCAGCAGAGCAGAGCATCAGGTTCCTGTGTTTGTCTGTCATCCAGTGTGACTTCTAATGTATTTTAATTTAAGTCCTCTTTGGTCTTCTATAAAGCAAATTCTTTAATAACTTGTTCTTCACTTAAATCACATTAACAATATACCCCTAAAAGTATTCTCCTGAGTAGTCCCATTTTTTAGAAAATGACAGTTTCTCTATAGAGAGGAAAGAGCATTTGAAATAATGTTGGGTATTTTGCCAAGTCTGTCAAAAGAGTAACACTTCCAGTTTCTCAGCTCTGTCTCATTAAAATTGTATTCTAATTCTGTCTCAACTTGGTCTCTTTGCTTCATAAGTCATTGCCTGCTCATTACTTGTAGTGTGAGAGATGAAATTTATTCAAACCTGATAGCAGGGATAAAGAATTGAAAGGCAGGCAGCTGGGAGAAATGAAATTAGCTTATTCTAATGCTTTTTTGACAGGATTTTTTTCATTGCCATGGGTTACTATAAGTGTCAGTTTGGATTTGTGGTACTGTCTTTGTTAGGTTTGTGGGGGATTTTTTAAAACAGTCTTAACTGCTAAACTATGCTTTCTTTTGTCACATTCATTGAAATAATGTTCTGTGTCTGTGTTGATAACATGGTCCAATATTACTTGCTACAGTAGACTGTAATTGTTTTATCATTACAGTTGTCTAACAAAGATTAAATGTTTGCAATTGTTTTATGGTAGATTCTTCAGCCCAGTATTTAGATAAAATAGGATACATTCAGAGAAGTCTGGAAAAACGATAGACAATGCAATATAACTTACATGCAATTTAATGTGGAATACAGACGGGAGCTGAGTTTTCTAACCCAAATATTTTTTTCAAGCTTTGAATGTCAAAAGAATACACCTAGGAATTTCTAATTTTGAATATAGAAGAGTATTAGGAGCAAATTGACTTAAAGCACAGGCACTTTTCCATTATAAGATTGAGTTGTTAAGAAATTATATGGTCTAATTACTGAACTTGATATTTTTGACTACTTGGATTATGAACAGATATTGTCATTAACTAGCTAATTAAATTGACTGCAATAACAAGCCATAATTTAGAAATATGTTCTAAATTAGTTTTTATATGAAAGCAAAGTCTTTGTTGATCTGTGTGTGTGATTAATGTCAAGTGTCATGAATTAGCTCAGGGATCTCTGGTGCAGGAAGGCCATCATAAAGAGAAGTATCTGTGTATTTGACAGAAACAGATGCAGTCAGAAGAGCGATTTATATTTGAATAAAAACTTGAATTAGAAAATGTTAATAAGTATGCATACATATATTTTATGGAAGCATACAACATAATGGCTCAGTACAGACTGAGTTATATCCTTCTCTCTAAGGGCAGAACATGACTTCACCTGTGGTTCAACTGATTCTCTTACGCCAGAATCTTCGTGCTTATGTTATTTTAATATTCTGTTACTCAGAAGAAAAAAAGCATAGGATTCTTAATCTTTATATAGTCTTTATGACTTATGTACTAAACATCTTTAAGAAGTTGGCTGCTAATATCTAAAATGGCCTGTTAATTAGGCATGGTGTTTTAAAAGCTTTTAAGAATATAAACACGGAAGGCTCTATGTATTGCATTTGGATTTGCAGTTCTGTCTTTGTTTGGATTTGTTTATTGTTGCTTTCAAATGCACACGAACTTAAATGTTAAAATGTACTTTCCTCTAGCACATTATTTGAAGTAATGTTCAATATCTGTGTTCAAAACATTCACTGGGAGTACCCCAAATGTACTTCCAAGCAAAGCATCTTTACCAGGATGCTCTGCAGAAAATATATGCTACAGCACCTACAAGCTGGATCAGTAAGTGTGGGGGTCTTTATTCTGAGTTTTCCTTTATTTTACTGTGCAATATCCATGGCACACTGCTTCTGGAATTCTTGTTTCCTGTTTAGGTGTTAGATTCTTTAGACAAAATGATTTACACAGGGAAATAATTGTAAAAGTGCAGAAGTTGCAGTCATAATAGAGGAAAAGAGAACTGTTATAGATCTTCGGGGGGCAATACATTATAGATCTTCTCATATAATAAGTCACCTGAACTGATTTCTAAACAATATTTGACACCAATGAGATAACAGGAGATGAATCTCAGAGGATTGGTGAGCTCGGTCTGCAGCAGTCCAAGCATCACCATTCTCAGTAATCTCAGCTAGGGACAAGGAAAAAAATGTCATCTCAGGTATTAGTCCCCCTTTTAGTAATAAAATCCTGTAGGGAGACAAGGGAGTGGTAGAACTAGATTTCCTTTTTTAGTCACTTATCTTTGTAGAAATGGAGAGGTTCTTGGCAGTTTAAGATTTCTAGAGTCAATTAAGGCAGGGATTGATAGGCAGCTGTAAGCTTTCTCTTTCAAAGATCACCTTAAAATATTTTTAACAGAAAAAATTGTAATTCTGAAAATAATTTTATATTAATCAAATGTGTATGATCACAATCACATACAATAATTCAGGCAGTGAATTATAAAGATAATCTTATTTATCTTGCACTGATACATAAGAACCAGATTTTACCTTTATGATTCAAATAAAATCTCAGTGAATAATTGATTCTTCAGTTTGATCATGAAGAATCAAAACACATATACCTAGTCTTAACTGAAATGGAATTAACTTTTTGTAGGAAACAATTTGCTGAAAAATGTTTGACTTGAGCAAAATGTTTCTCTTCATCACATGGAAGCAAATCTCACAGCTATCAGAGTGCACTACAACTTGGCCCTTGTGCTTCTTGAGACAAATAGACTAAATGCTCTCCACCATGATTCTTACAGATTCCCACTGGGAAGCTGCAACTACCTTACTACGTGCTGGTTTTTTGTTGGTTTTTTTTTTAATATATTAGCCAATTTGAGGGATGGTTGTACAAAATGCAAATAAAAGACTTCTATTTAAGAAGGAGAACATTAATTCAAGAATTAATTTGAAGAACTTGCAAAGCTTTAGAAAAATTCTAGAGGAAGGAATACATGGAGGGAGAAAAGCAAGAGATAAGTAAATTCAGTTGGCATTTTTAAGTTACTTCCTGCTGGATTAACAACTGTCTCTGTTTAGAAAATTTTATGTATTACCAAAGGATGGATAATCTTACCTATCATAACTATTAGTTTGCCAAGGTGATATGGTTGTCCAATACAAGTAATATGATCAAGAACTTTAAACAGATTGATAAATTTGAAAGGAAGGAACCAAGGAAGAGCACGTAGTACAATTGTAGCTGGTTGAATTTAATGACCTAGGAGGAGATAACCTCATCACATGTATTCCTCAATAGAAGGATTTTAAAGAAATTCTAAAGAGGTCTCTAATAACGTCTTGGAGAGTTTCATGGGTATCCATGGACCCTGAATTTTTCAGAGTGCTTATTTGGAGTAGCATTTGCGAACAGGGGAGGATAGCACCAGGCAAGTTCTTAAAGAAACTGTGGGGAATTAAACAAGAGTAACACAAAGTACCAGTAAAATAGCTGGATAGTAGCAAGGGATGTCATGTCTGAATCACTTCAGTATTACACGTGTGGGTATCTGTTCTTCTGACAAACTAACTCCAAATGCTTCTCAAACCTTGAGTACAATGCCTTAGTAGTATGCTCTAGTTAGGGCAAGGGGGGAGGTATGGCAATTGTTTATGATTGTGAACAACTATATAAATTGCAGACAGAAATCAATTGAGGTGCAAATATACCAGAAACTTCAGAAAGATGTATTACAGAAAATTGTCAGAAAATTGGACAAATGATTGTTAAAATAGCCAACAAAGGAACTATTCAACATGAAATCATATTTCAATTTTAATGCAGAAGATAAAATTATGGGTACGAACCAACAGCTTTTTGGTCACATTTTAAAGGCTACCTGTTCAACTGAAGTGCCAGACAGTACCAAATTATTTTTTCTTTTGTCATGATCAAACCCGATCCAGGTTTTCAGAATTGCACAGAAAAACACATCAGGGTCGTTCATTTTGAGCAGGCCTGGATGGTACAAGTGAAGCTTCTGAAATTACTCAAAATAAACAGTGTATAGAGAACAATGAGTATGTCAGGTCATCCATAAAATCAGGTTCAAGATATTTGAACTGAAGAGGAAACGTTACTTCTTACCAATAGACTCATTACAGATATTTTTATATAGTTCATTGAGTAGGCATGAAATAACTTTTTCAATCACAAACAACTCCTCATGAAATACCAGGTGAATTGTTTAATGCAGCATTAATAAATGCCTCCATTCTGCCATTCTCTTTGCTATTTCAGTTCAAATACACAACACCAAGGTTTTACTGGGTACAGAGACTATAAGCTCAGGAAAGCAGCAGTAGGGTCAGATTCAAAGATCTCCTCTCAACATAACTTACTGTGATAATATTTCCCCTCAAATTCTTTGGTAGGATTACCCACCCATTTGATTCTGAGCAGAAAAGCCCCTCAAGTAAAGACATTTCACTAGCAGTGAAATGGCTTTACTTGAAAGCTGCTATCTGCAGAGCAATCAGGACTTAACATATAAAGCTTCTTGAACATTAGCCTTTTCTTTTTAAAATTACAACCTAGTGAATTAAAACAGAAGAAATGACATTAAAGACCTGCCATTAGAAGCCAGACATCTGGTTCTATAGACAGATGGTAGGGCTTCTTCATGTTTTGCACTAAACCAAAGTAGAGATGCATTGATTATAGATCTTACCTGATCTTCTTGAAATTTAACTAGGGCTGTTCCCAAGTTTTCTTCACCAGCTAGTAACAGGACCCTGCTTGCAATCTGCAACTCATTATTGTTCAGCCCACGGGTTCTCAGGAAGACAGGACCTATTATACAATCTGATCATAGTCTAAAGGGTACAAATGCAAGTGCAGTGATGCTACAGCCTTCTTGAGGACAGTTGGCTTATTTCTGTTTGTGCCCACAATGTTGTGCATGTTTACTCCCTCACTGACCATGTAGGATAGGAAGAGCAGTCGAAACAGGTTTCAGGTGCCTGAATAGATGAGCAGCTGGACAGATCACTGTGACAAGAGCTGGTCTAATACAAAGAAGTGTTTCTGCAAGCAGAAGGGTGATCTAAGCCACAGACAGTAATTATTGATAGCCCTGTGTATGAAGGAAAATATCCCATCATCTGTCAGGGGAGCAAGGTCTCACCATTGCCACTCTTTCCCATCTCACCTGTGCCTTTTAAATCGACTGCATTACTTTGTGATTGATGTGTTGAGTCATCTTTGGTTTCAGAAAAGGAAAGAAAGGGGAACAGGTTCTTACTTTACCATATAACTTAGGGGTAACCTTCAAGGTCCCCACCTTGTCCTATTACTCAGAGAAGTGAAGACAGGGAGAATTTAAGATACCTCTACATTTCATGCCAGTGCCACAGGCAGCACATGTTTCCAGGAAGATTTGGTCCCACAGTACTTTTTCCTGTTGCTTGAGGAAATGGCAACCTCTTGCCTTTGCTGAAACGTTTGCCAGTCAATCTTCTGGACATCTTGAGAAGGACAACTGGCCTCTCCTCTGAAACAATGTGACTAATGCTTTCTTGGCTTTACTGACCTCTTCTCAGTTTATCTTGACTAAATGGACTTACATAGTATTGGGTCCTTGCATATTTTCCAAAGGTTCTTGTAGGTGTAAATCTTGCCACAATGCCCCAGCCAAGAATCGTTTGTCTGGAATGACAGCATCAATTTTGCTCTAGCTGTCATTCTGTCACTGGAGTCAGCTGCTGTTGCTCTTAAAGGCCACCAGCAGCAAGCTGCTACTCCAGCTGCTGAGGAGGTAGCCAAGCCTCACTCATTCTTCTTCTCTCTGCGTCCTTCTGCTAGCTCCTTTGCTCCTGTTTTGCATTTCAGTGGAGCAGTATAGCAAGACATGTGGTGGGGCTGCCGTTGCCAGCCCCATGTTTTGTTCCTCATTCTGTCTCTGACTTGGAACATGATCTCTGTGCCTCAGCTTTTACAGAGCATTTTACAGCTCCCTTTGAGATCTACAGATGCAACAGATTACTCTGATACAACCTAGAAATTCTATGTTTTCAATTAAGATATAAATGACAGACACGCATGCTAATATTATTTCTGGAAACCCTTATAAAATATTTTTGGAATGTAATTTGTGACCCTGTGAAAACTGACACTTGGTTTTAAAGGCAGCTTTTGCTTTTGTCTCTTTAAGTGAAACCCTTTGTGTTGACGCATAGTTATTTAGGGAAATAAATGCAACTCTGTATGAACTAAGCTAATGAGTGTTTAACACGAAGGGAAAGAATTATAGCACGTTGGGAATTTTGGTAGGAGCAGAGATACAAAGAAGTTGCCACATTTGCTTAAAGTGTGGTTATAAGTCTGGTTTGCGAAAAGACAAAAGGGCAAGATTGGATAGTTACTTTGTAAATGTGGATGTAGCAGAGAGAGCTCATTGGTTTCATAGGTCTGTGTTAGATTCCCACAGCCCTGAACAAACAGCTCTCAGCCTTATATTTTCTAAGCTTTTGTCTTCCCACTTTGGAATTCTGACTACGGGCACATTACCAAGCCAACTGGATTCACTACAAAGCTCCAGTGTAGCTCTTTTTATCACAAAGATCAAGACAACAATTGTGTGCCTACAAGAAAAGAACAACTAAAACCATCAAGCAAACATTAAAAGAACAATTCTAGAGATAGTTGCCTTTGAACTGCAATAATGGGCAACATTCAGTCCTGAGATTTGAATTCAGAGTTAAAGGAATTCATTGCTAACTGCCTTTCCTTGTAATTATCCAAGCTGCTGGCAACATATATTTTCAGCAGCATTAATTTTGCCCAACGTAATATTTTGTAGTTGTGCTGAACCCCACACAAAGGCAGCATTGTAAATCTGCTTTATGGAGTTAGCTTTGTTTATTATAGAGTTCGTATATGAAAAAGGAAGAAATCTAAATTTTGTGTTGGCTTCTCCCCAAACCACAGAAAATGGAGTATTGTTTTACAAGAGCTTGTTCTGAAATATCACTTTCCGACTGTAAAAGAAGCACGGTGTATTTGCAGATGCATTCCACAAGCATGCAGAATGTCCAGCTGCAAAAATATAGCAGGAGCTGGCCTTTTTTTTTTTTTTTTCTTTCCAGAATAGCCATTACATACTTTTGGGAGAGCTGAGGGGTGTGGGGAGGTAACAACACTTTTTAAAAAGATGCTTCATTTTGCAATGCCCCAAAAGTAACTTGAGTTGAAAGCTGCCAGACACCAGTAATTCAGAATAAACATTCTGCCTGACGATCCTTGACCACTGTTATTTTAGTCCTGGTACCAAAAACCTAAACCATAGAAATAGTTTCAGTAAATCATTCCACACTCATTTATTATCCTTCCTCCACCTCTGCCCTGCCTTTTTAGTAGATTAGGTTTGGAGTCACTGTTAATCAGACGCCTGAACCTTTTTTTTTTTTTCCTTGAAGAGTGTTACATGATTTTAAAAGTTCTTCTCAGATATTTTGATGTTAATAGAAATATTACAGAATATGAAGTGACCTGGAAACCCTGAATTTTAAATTGTTAATTTTGGCCATTGCACAAATAGATGATGAAGTATGTATGTGATGTGCAATTTAAGCAAATTGAATATCATTTGTGATTAATCTAGGAAGTTGATTAAGAAGTCACTTCCCTTTGACCACTTTTAGCACTACATCAAACCAATATAAGGGAGTCCTTTAAGAATTGAATAAAAGAAGCATTAGTGTCCTGGAAAGCTGAGGTACAGGAGGACAAATTTTATATTTCACAATATTGGGTGTCCTGGATTGTGTTGTTCAGTGTGACTCAAGTGAAATCTGGGTTGTATTTTGCAGGTCACGCTACATTATATAAAACCCTCTTCTTGGAAAGCATTTATCTTTTTTCAAAATGTATTTTTAAATTGGCTTTACTTGTACATGTTTACAAAAAAAGGAATGTATGTAGTATCTAGAAAATATGAACTACAAATAAATTGTTCATAAGTTTCAAGTGCAAAGTTTGGGAGTGGTTACCCTCATTTTCTCAATTCTGCTCTAGCCAGGCCTGATAAATCATGCTGATGTGTTGAGGCACCGACAGAAAATAGACCTTCCTTTGATGTGATGCTGCAACTGGTCTAGAGTGGTGGCGTCCTTTCACTTTGGTGCAGCTTACATATAGCATTGCCAAAAGGTGTGGTACTTCACTTAATACCAGGAAAAGGTCTGTCCTGACATTGCAAAGGCTCTCTGGCTCACTCTTTTAGCAAGGACTATTCTGCTCTACTTCTACTAAACTGTCCCCTTTCATAATTGGATTCTTTTCCAGTACAGTCCAGGAACTACTTTTCTTGGTGTTACACACCTCTGACACCTGGTTTATTAGTGTTTATAAAGTTCTGAGAAAAGCTAAAATGAAAAAAGAAACTGAATGCTTATTTTTCCAATCTGCTGTTTTAAGTTCTACAAATCCCATGTATCAACAAACAGTTGGGAAAATACACAAAACTGGTGCTTTTCAGGCAGTTAGCACACTGTCCATGAGGTCATACATAAGAATTCAGTTATAGCCTGTTATATTTTTGCATTACCTGAAACATCTGCATCACAAGTTTGTGTTTCTCTCTGAAGGTAAGGGTTTCCTAAAAACTGCATCAATTAAAAACTAAACTTCGGATTCCACTTTAGCTGGAACTTCAGTTCCACCCTGATACATACCTCCCCACGATGATGGGGTATCTAGCTTCCTGGAAAACAGTACTGAGATTCTCCTCTGTTTTTAAAATTATTTTCATTGGTAAATTACCACAAGTCCAGCCATTTCTGCAAATAATTTGAGTATTTTTTACAAGCACTATGAGACGGTAATGCAAGTGCATTAAATGTCCATCAAGTGCAATTCAGTAAAGGCAAACAAAATTAAATAAGGTAAAATGAAATGTGGTGAAATCACATTATATCACCACTATCCACTATTAGATTTTTAGCAGATATGTCAAGTTTCTTGTTTTAAATTATCTATGTTAATAGAAAGTTGCTAATTTTGGCATGCCTACAAAAGCATCGTAATAATAGTCTAGGAAGAAAATTAAACATTATTCATATATGTATGTGTGAGAGGGAAAAACCTACTGTGGCTTTAATATGCAGCTGTAAGAGGGGAAATTACCGTCAGAAAGTGATCATATAATCATGCATTATTTATATAGTTAAAAGAGACACATTTGGTATCCTGAGGTTTACAGTATTATTGTATTATTTACTTTAAACTGTAAGTCTTCATTTTATTAAACATAAAGGCATGGACAGTCATTTTAAAAGAATATTATCTTAAGAATACATATTTTTTGGAAATAGCTTTCGAAGTTTTAAAAACCCAAAAAACAGATATCATTCCCTCAATGTTAATTGCTGTTTTACTAAATGAACTGTTCTTATTGTTTTTAAAGCCTCCAATCAGAAATCTCATTAAAATAGTACACAGCCTCCATTTTAAAAGTGAGAAGGGGGTGCTTCTGGGAAGAAAAAGGAATAGTACTATAAATTTTCCAATCTATTTTGGAGCTGTACTGTACTTAACTTGTTAATGAAACAATGAAACCACAAGCTAAAATGTTACTAATTATCTTAACTTCCTCTTCATTTTTGTTTTGTATTTATCAAAGCACTGCTAGAACTGGACATTATTAAATATGGGCTAAAGTTTAGACTTACACATTTTTAACTGGACAGAATTTACACCAGTTTAGTCAATGGAAAACAATACCTGTATACCAAGCTCTAAACATTTGGTTTAGAAAAAAAAAATATTAAAATGTGTAGGAAGTGTAGAGCACATTTGGATCACTGTTTTGTGCTTTTATGCCTTGAAAGCATTTTATATCTATATACATTGCTGACCTGGAAATCTGAAACTTAATTACATCAGGCCTTCAGTGGGGTCTGTTTAAATAAGAAGTTATCCCTCAACACTGCTTCTGACAAGCGATACTCAGTTTGAAATGGTGGTGCTAGAAGATATTTTTTGCCATGTATGGGAAGAAACAGCTCCTTGTTGATAGTATAACTAACCCTTTTTAGGGTTAGTTTAGTCTGCCATTTAATCCATTTGTGTCTTTGGGTGTTTTCTTAAGAATGTGTGTGAAATTTTTTAAAATTTTATTTAAAAGCTGACGTGGAAATGGAGGTTTGTTTTGGTTTTTTTTCCTTTTAGAGTGCAGGATAAGAGCCCTGAGAAGTCTACAGTCTCAGTGCTAGAGAGGATTGAAGGCCGGGGAAGAGTCTGCACAGAGACAGATGAGAAGGAGACCTGTTTAATAACCTTTCCTTCATCACCAGTCAAAGTAGCAGTAATAGAAGAAAAGAGACCTACTGTGGAACCTTCTTCAGCTCCAGATGTGAGGTCCAGGTAGGGGAAATGGTAAGAGTCATGTAGTCCCCTCCATTCGCTCTCCATCCTGGATGAGCTGCACTGCCTGCAGTCAGGTCGGAAACCAGAGTCAATCTGTGAGGCACCACCTGCCACACAATCAGTGTGTGCTCACGTGAGATTGTTGAAGCTTTCTTTCTACTTTCCATTTTAAAAATGCCTTTCTGCTCACGAGTTTGTGGAAAGTAAGACACACACTCAAGAGGTGACTACCAAAGGTGATTATGGAACATTCAGAGTGTGTGCCTGTCTCCTGTTAACTGGAAATTTGCAGCAAGTGGTACCTTCTGGGCTGCTTTGGGAGGAGCTGCCAGCAGGTCAAGGTAGGTGCTCCTTGTGCCCTGCTCAGTACTACAGAGAAACACCTGAAGTGCTGGGTCCAGCCTGGGCTTCCCAGCACTGGGCACATGGACAGACTGGAGTCAGTCCAGCAAAGGGCTCAGAGTATACAACAGTATACAACATGTGAGGAGCAGCCGAGACAGCTGGGGTTGGTCAGCCTGGAAAAAAAAAGACTGAGAGGAATCTCATCCAGGTGAACAAACACTGGGGACCAGGGGGAGCTGATGAAGGTGGAGCAGTGGTGGCCAGTGACTGGACCAAAGATACAGGGCACAAACTGAAACTCAGAAAATTCCAATCCAGTTGTTTGTTTTGTTGTTTTTCCTAATGTGAGAATGATCAAACAGGGCAACAGGTTGCCTGGAGTGTCTGTGAAGCCTTCACCTTTGGAGATATCCAAAGCCCTGAGCAGCCTGATCAATCTGGCCCTGGTTTGAGCAGATGGTTTCAACTGGGTGATATCCAGAGGCCCCTTCCAGACTCAAACCTTCTATAAATCTGTGACTTGCCAAGAATTTTACACTGTGACACAATATGTTGGGGGAATTATTTATTCTTCTTTTTTTTTTTAATGTCTAATAATAATATGAAATGCACTTGTGTTGTCATTAAACCCAGAAGTATACAAATCTTCATCTTGGCCCTTTTTGTGAGCAATATTCTCACAAGACTTCATTTCTTCTATTTAATTTCGGGTTCTTTTTGTTTTGTTCCTGTATTTATTATAGGTGAAAGACTTGGTTCAAGCAGCTGACCTTTCTCCTTTCCAGGAGAGTGTCAGTCACAGCTGAAAGCAAAATAGAGCAAACTTTTTTCTTCCATTTATTTAATCCCTGTGTGGGTCTACCATTGTTAAGAAATAGCATGACATGGCTTTGAAGTATGAGATGAGGAGAAATAGCAGACTACTCTGCCTGCACTACGTGAGCAAAATTGCCTGGCCAAGTGCAGACTAACCACAGGAGCAGGAGGTGGTACCTTGGGGAGAACAAAAGTCTGCCTTGCTCCCCTCCCAGCTTGTAAACCAATGCATGCCAAAGGAACTCTGATATTCAAAACCAACGCTGATCATAACGGAATGAACCAATTTTACCTAAAGATTGTTGCATCACTTGCAGCTCAGCCTCTCTGCTCTGCGTGCTCAGTGCTAATTGCCAACATCTCCTTTCTA
This sequence comes from Leptocoma aspasia, assembly GCA_013399835.1. Classification (NCBI taxonomy): domain Eukaryota; kingdom Metazoa; phylum Chordata; class Aves; order Passeriformes; family Nectariniidae; genus Leptocoma; species Leptocoma aspasia. The sequence continues at coordinate 286,548 of VXAX01000923.1, read as the reverse complement.
AAAACCAGTAACTGCTTGAAGTCAGTCATTTCTGGAATGTCAGTGTGTATGTACACTGTCTGTATGAATTTATCCAAACTACATGTAATGAAGTGACATTGTTAATTAGCATAATGTTTTGCTTTGCTGCATGGTCCCAGAGAAAGTATCTCATTAATGTTTTACTTTTTTATTTTTAAATTTTTTTTCTTACTTTTCTTTTTCTTTCAAAAATTATCACTCTCATAAATAATTAGAAGCACTGTGGTGATCAGGAGGATGTGGTAGTTTAGTGGCATTTCAAGCAGACTATTACTGAGCTGAAGCCCTGTGAGGAACTTTTGGATGGCTGGCAAGGGGGCAGCTCTAGGGACACCTCCAAAGCTCTCATCCTACCAGTATTAAATCCTGACTTTGTGGTTCTACTGATGAATAAGAAGTCTTTTTGAAGATAGAAGGAAAAAATCAAATATTTGTTTAGCACTTTAAAATCATAAACCATTTTTTTCTACACTAATGATATCCCATAATAAAACACATCTGATGGAAAAGGTGCAGTGTCATGATTTCCAGCAGAGCCGTAAACACAGAAAGTTTATAAATTCTTTTTTTACCCACCATTTTTTCATTTTTCTTTTTTTGAGAAGAGGTTTCCTGTTCACTTCAGGAAAAAAAGTTTACTTCAGTGATTCTCATGGCCACTGCCCATCTCTGCTTTCAATTAACATTCCTGAAAATGAAACAAACAAAAAAAAATCACTTCTATAAATGTTTATGGAAAACAAATAAAACCATCTCTGAACGCCATCAAAGTAGATACATTATTTTTATTCCAGCATATGTTTATGAATACTTTCTTGATGTATTCTGCCAGCTCTAGCCTTGAATTTGGACTTTAAAAAGCATTTCCAAAATTCTTTTCCACTTCCCTCTGAACCACCATGTTTATTCACTCACATTGGTTTGTGTTTTCCATATGTTATCTCTAAAAAACATGATTCCACAAAACCATGAATGCAGTAAATCTTGAGGCAAAGAGGTATTTGACATGTTTTCCTTATTAAAATCTTGTCATACCCTTCAGATATATAAAACCTAAGCCCAAAAAGCGCTGACCAAAACTGTGCAATTACTGGATTGCCAGTTACATGAAACAGCCTGCCACCATTTTAATGGTTACAGAGTCTTAATGTTAACACTGATCTGCCTGGGATTCCTGCTGATTTGGAAAGCCACATCCTGGCTTCTGACCACATTAGTGCAGTGTGGTATCTTTTCCTTTTCACAAGAAAAACTAACTATGGACAGCATTAATAATTTATACTCAGGAAGCAGCAAGGGTGATAAAGCTCTGACTGTCAGGCTTCCACAACTGCACGAGTGTCTTTGCATGTGCCTTGCTTCTGAAAGGAAACCCTTGGCAGGAACATAGAGACTGGGTGTTAGTATACAAGCACAGGCAGTGAGCCACCTATAGAGACATTTACATTACAAATCCTGCTTTACATGGGCTTGAAAGATGACTGTCTGTCTAAATTGTGTTCATAGACTCTCGCTTATACCATCCTATAAGGCCAGATTTGAGCATTTTTTTTTAATTGTGAAGTTCTTTTACTTGTCCTGGTACTTGGCTTGTTTGCTTCAAGAATGTAAAAAAAAAAAAAAAAAAAGGGTATTTGATTAACAGCTGCATTTTTCTTATTAACCTCATATCTGCTAAACACTTTTGTTGTGTTTAAATATGTGTTTAAATTATGCTGCTGTTGTTACAGCTGGTGCTGCGGTTGGTAACAGTACCATTCCAAGCAAAGTGGAGAACATTTTTACTATCATATGGTGTACACCAATCCCATTATCAGAATAAGGTTATCCATAAAAAGGAGACAGAACAAAAAAAATTACCTAAGCCTTATACATTACTGTATTTAGGAAGACTCATTAAGTATCTGTACAAAATTGTCATTTTCTAAAGGACAAATTCTGTTTGTATTATTCTAATATCTCAAAAAATACACTTATGGGTGTTTTTTTTAAACTATACTGTAGATAACAATACAACGTTGGTGGTCTTTATTGTGTTTTGGGGGCGGGGGAGGCTATTTGCTTGAAAGCTGTTCCAAAAAAAAATAATAGGATTATTCTCATCTTTCATTTAGTTTAATAATACACTACATACATTTGTCAATCAAATTAGAATTACTGTCAGACCATAATAATGCATTTTAGTTTAGCCAATATCAGTCAGACCTGATTTATTTGCTTAATACAAATCTAATTGACTTTCAGGCTGCTCTTCTCTTTTCAGCTGTTAACCGACCAAGTACATCTTTAATTTCCAAGACCGATGGTTTGGTAGCAGTTGAGAGGAAGAATGATTTGCATAAGGCCCCAGAAGGGTGCCAAAACTCTTCACGCTTTAAACAACAGCCTTTATTATTCTGTAAGTGGATGTGTTGAATTTTCATGCTTTTGTTTCCAGTTCAGCCCTGACAGAAAGAATAAAGTAGATTTTGCCAGCACCCCTGCTGTGCCCTGAGGGAGAAATTCAATGTGCCTCATTTGTCTTAATTGGAGAACCTCCCTTAGCACCAGCTTTTTCTATGAATATATTAGCATAGCAGACAGAAAAGTCTAAGACCACCTTTTTTTTTTTTTTTTTGGGGGGGGGCAGGAGTATTTTTTTATTTCTATGAAAAATAAAAACTGAAAGAAGAAAAATTTATGCATCATCTTCCAGTCTTCTTACTATTATTTTTGTTGTAAACCACACTATACAGGAAAAATGCATCCAGCCTACTTTATCTCCTTAACGTCGTTAGGAGCTGGGTAGAGAGAAACGTGATAAATATCATCCAGGAGAGAGAGCTGAAAGCTGCTCTTTATTCTTCATAATGTACTAATCCTATATATTTGTTCTTTGGCTGCTTGTATTGCTATTTTTTCTGATGGAGGAGATAGTTTTACACAGAGATAGATGGGCAGTAACTAGGAATAGATCTAAGAAAAAAAACCACAATCTTACAAAAGTGAATTTATTAACACTGAAACAAAATGCAGTTACCTCTGTCAAAGGAAAATTTCAAGCCCCATGCCTATTCATTTGAGAAATATTAAATTCATATTCACGTTTTTCATTTCATAAAAGAACTCTAAGTCTGGACAAACAATCTGCGCAGTGTAAATCATTTTTAAATCAGGTCTCTTTCAGTGTTAGATTGAACTAATGAGATTTAAAGGGCAGATTTTAAAGAAGAGGTATTTAGTTTACATGTTTTTATGACTAATATTAATCCTTATATCTGTTAAACCAGCCACCTATTGCTTGTACATGAAAAACATGGGAAAAAGGTAACTTTTGCTAGAGATTGATATACACATTTTCTTGAAAATGTGGCTGGTTTTTGGAAACTGATAAATCCATATTTAGTCTTGATACTTTTCCCTTGAGGCTCCAGTACACTGCATCCATCACATAGCCACTTAAATAAAAGCTTTCCACGTGTGTTAAAATACAGGTTTGGCTGTTTGTGGGGGTTTTAAGCATCTCATAGACATTATGAAAAATTAAAGTATTCTTTGGGGCAGGATTTTTTTCAGTCAGTCAGCTGGAGGAGTTAATGGCTTAGAGGTTTGATTCCAGTGAGAGCTGGGGTGGGGCTGTTAGCACAGCCCCTGGAGAAACAGGAGACTCAATTCTGGTACTTACTCTTGCCTGTTCTAAGTGGCAATTTATCAAAGCCAGCCACCACCGTAGCATCGGAAGTCTTTCACACATCTTCCTTCTTCTATTAGTCACTACTGAACCATTTTTCTCCTAAATGCATACCCTCCCTAAAATGTGCTCAGTGACTCTAGGCTCAGATTTTCTTATGTCTTTAAGAGCACTAATAGAAATGCCTTTTGCATTCTTGTGCAAATATGATATGAAGAATAATGATTTAGCATGATGTATTTCTCAAAGTATGCAGGTGTCTTGTTTTGATTGGAATTAGAGTTAATTTGTTTGGAAGTAATGGTGGTTAGACCAATGACAGTAGGCATCCCATTCTGAGTGGTTTCATCTGTGTTGGAAAAGTGGAAAGGTGAACAATTTATAGTAGTTCACCTGATAATTTAAACTGTTCCACTGAGCAAACAACCCAGCAAATCAGAAACACAAGCTTGTACTCATCATGTCTCTCTGCTTGCTCCCTCTCTATCTCCAGTATTCTTTGCTTTGGTTTCCAACTGGAAGCTTTTCAGATCTGCCTAGGTTAGAAGGGAGAACTTTCTAAGATATTCCTCAGAATAATTAAAGGGAGTATCCTCTTTGTCTATGCATTTCCAGGAAACTTCCTGGGGTATTTATTTCTTATAAAACAAACCCCAGGTTTGTTTCGCAGGAGAGAATTTAAAATCTCCCAATGTAACATAAACTGGCTGACAATAATATATGTCACTTCTGCGTAATGAGGCGGTGAAGGAAAATGCCTTATCTCCACACTGTGATCTGTAAATTTCCTGGTTTAAGCAAATTGCAACAAAAAATTTGCATGGAAAAAAAAATTCTAATATAGGTAGAAGGACACATTGCAGGGTTATATCATTGTTATTTGTTATGGTGTTTGGAAGCTTCTATGAATAGCACCTTTTTGATGGATCAAAGCATCCTCTCACTTTTCACAGCACTAAACCCTCTTCCAGTGCTGAACAAACAGATGGTCACAAACCAAGGAATGTACACTTTAAATAACTCTCTGCTGATTACTTGCATGTGTACGACAGTGCACATTCACAACAATCCCTTGTTCTGTCATGTCTGTCTGTAATTTGAAAAGTGTTTGATTTCTAGAGTTTTGTAGGATTATGTGGTCCCCAGTGAATTGGATCTATTGTCAGAGAGGTTGTGGAGAGCAGTAGTGGGTCCTTCACAACTAATTTTTTTCAAGCCCCTGAGTGACTGATTCTTAATGTAAGGACTCTGCTGTCATATTTATCCATACTGTCTCTGTAGCTGGGTGCACTTTCCATCCTTCTTGAACAAAATAATGTGGAATAGCAGCCGCCCTCCTCTAAGAGTCCTTGGGATGGAGTCCATACATGACAGCATTTGAAAAGCTTTCAAGGGAGGAATACTTACTGGGTTTCGTACAGAGTGAGAGTAAACTGCTTTCCAGAGGTGGCAAATATACGATGAAGGACTGTGTGGATTTATGTGGGAAAAGTAAGTGGTGTTTGATGGAGACAAGAAAATATCCACAGCTGGCTGATAAGAGGGAGCATATACAGAATTTAAAAATATCTCCTCTTATGAGTAATCCTTTGCTTGGGAACCATAGGCTCAGCTCAGTATTAATGGGTAGGTTCTGCACATGTTTATTCACACAACCACCCAGGTGGGTGAACAACTGTAAAAAGGAACATGTATTCATCTCAGATTTTTTTCTTCTCCTAATTCAAAAAGGTACCTGCTTTAAGAAAATAGCTCTCTGCTAAGTTTTAGCGTGCACAAGCACCTAATCATCTGTTTCCAGTTATACCACTCCATTTATGAACTTTTGCGGATTCATGAGGCTGTCTGCATGTGCAGTGGCTTTAAACACTCTCTATTCATTATGGAAATGAATAAAAGTCCCACTTGTGATGTTCACAAGGCTAACCCACATCGGTAGCCATTAAGTTCAATATTACCCTTGCAGAGTACTGAAGGAGGTAAGGATATGTTATGTGTTCCAGTGGGTGCACAACCAAAAAGAGGCATTCACATCTTAAACACACAAACTGTAGCTATTCATATGTAACATAAATAATGTTCTTTTCCAGAAGTATGGTTTTCAAGACATACCTGACTGAGGGTGAGGTGGTGTCATTTTCACTGTTTATGAATAGGGCAGTGTGCAAATCCACAAGCCACATACCTTATGTGTAGCATCTGTGTCCTAAGAAAAGTTCTCTCCGTCTCCATGTCACACCAGGGTTACCATCATAAGCACTTATTCCTATGCAAACTGTCAAGTAAATAGGCAAATAAAACGCATGCAGTGTTTTGCCATATTCTGAGCTGTTTATTTCACAGACCTGTAGTTAATAGAACATGAGATTTTACTAAAATGTCTGAAATATTTGCAAACTCCTGTTTTAATCCCATTTTATATAACTTTTTTCACTGATGCTTGTTGGTAGTTTTGTGGGGACTTTTTATGGTTTAGTTTGTTTTGTTTTTCTCTTAAAGAAGTATATGTTTCAACAGGACCAAACAAAGAGTTTTAATGTATGGTCGTGCTGGGTCTGTGGCAATGAATTACGTAAATAAATTCTACATGGAGAGATAAAAGTCCTTTCTAAATATTTTTGAAAGATTAAAGGCTAGAACATTTGCATTGGCACGTGCATAACATAATTAACTCCTGTGAACATATTCCTAATGTTCAAAGGATGATTTAGTGGAGAAAAGGTTATGTTTTCTTTCATATTCTTTTCATTATTCAGGAGCTGGAGATATATCAGTGTCCACCTGATGTCTGTTTCTCAATGGTACACAAACAGAGCACTGAATTGAAAACTTATGTAAGATTTATTTTTAAACACTGATTGAATTACATGGAAGAAACTACAGTGATTGCATATTCTTCATTTTTTAACAGAATTACAGGAGTATGTATAAATATTGGTGCTACATCGTAGACTGCAAACACAGTTCTCTGGAGATGTGTCATGACAAATTTGCTGCTCTTATCAAAAAGGATCTGGAGCTCAGATCCCTCTGTAGCATCTCATGTGTTCAGCTTTCTCACAGATATTTAATCCAGCAAGTTACTGGCCTGCCAGAAAGCCATCAAAAGACATTTGTCACTGGATCAAAATCAAATATGTATCCTGGCTGTTAAGAAGGGCTTTGTTGGACTAAATGACTGTTCCATTTTAGACAGTGCTGCAAGATTAATGATGACACTGGTTGTCCAATTTTCACCCTTGAGGCAGCATTACAGAGATGTGCCCTTTCTGTGCACCTGATGTTACGCATATCAAATGCATCATTCCTTCTGCTGTGAGTCTTAGTAATGGTCCACGTTTCCTGCTCCCCCTCCACGGAGGAACATTAACACAGTGTGGGAGTAATTTATCTTGGGGAGGGGGTTGCTGCATAGAAGTGCACTTGCTGCAGTTATATTATAAGGGTTAATCACCTAATCACAGAGAACACTTAACAAGTGCACATCTCTGATAGAATGAGGCCTCTGGCATATACTTTTGAGCCAATGCAAATGAACTGTTCCTCCCCATCATCATTCTTCAGTCGTAAAAGGTATCGGTGAGCATCTTGTCTTCAATAAGCCTTATATTCTTCAACCTAATCCAAAGCCTTTGCCTCCTGTTTTTATTTTGTTGAGCCCTAATAGTAGCTGTAAACATAATTTCACAGAAGAATCAGAAAATAATATGCTTTATGAGGGCATTTTGCCCCATCCATACATTAGAAGACTGGTGAATAAGCAGCACGGCTGCCGGCACTCAGTGTCTATGCAGTGTTTTTCTCCCAGGTCGTAGGCTGAGACACTCTCCAAGGTTTCCATTTGCCCTGATAATGACTTTACATGCAACTTCCAGCTTCATGGTTTTCTTTTCAGACGGTACTGAGCTGCTTGTTCTCTCCTGCTGCTCATGTCAGAGACAGATGAACTTGGAGGTCAGCATGAAGAGAAAAGAGCAATATAATTGCATACCACAGAGGCCAGATGTTTAGTAAAATCATGGGGAATCTTGTCAGGAAGCACCATTGAAGCTCCTGTGATGCTCACCATTTTCCCAAAGGAAACTGGAAAATAGTATTCCAAAAGACAGTTGTTCCTTAACAATAAAATACCAAGGGAAATAACACGTCCCTATTTTTCTTATTTGTTCTATTATACACCCTCTCTCTCCTTTCTCCTTAATTTCTTTCTGTTTCTTTGTGATATATCTATAGTACAAATTATACCTGAGAAGTCAAAAAGTGCTCTTAATTTGTGGAATGGTCTTGTTTCTCTTTGTTGTTATGACGCATAATGAAAATATCACACAATTTTTAGACATTTATTACACAAACCCACAGGAAGCTTCTCCTTTAGGCACAGTCCTCCAACAGTTTAACTCAACTAGTCAGAAAGTTTGACATTTTCTACAATATTATGCTGTTTTGTGCTCAGCAGCTAACAGAAGTTGTGAGTTCTGAGTTTCAAAAATCTGTATGGAATATAAAGCTAATAAATCTAGACATCAGTTTCTTGAATACCTGAACTTAACATTAACTTTTTATCATGTCAAAAGAAGCATCATAACTAGGAATGAAACTGTGTTTGACTAAATCCAAGTTAACAACAGATGAGCGGTGGCCAAACTTATGACATCACAGAAAAGGACTCATATAAAATTAAATTTTTAAGTGTTTTCAATCAGAAATACAAAGATATATATATATGTATGTATATGCATGCATATAAACCCAATATTTTGCCATCCAAGTGCATAAGAAAGAAGGTACTCACAGTTATAATTTTACAGACTCAGATTTAAAACAGCTGCTGAAGCAGAAAGCCTGAGGTCAACACACACATTTGTGTGAACTGGCCAAGTTCAGCTTGTGAGATGGGAACTGCAGGGGAGTAAGCACCAGCTGTCATCTTCACTGTTACAAAGGTACAAATTAGTGCACCAGAGGAACAGATTTTTGGTGCTAACTTTCTGTGATAGACACTAGGAGCAATTAAGTGAAGCTAGGCTGGATGAGAGCTGGTATTTTTCCTGACTTTCCCACCTTGGTACAATTTCTTACTTTCCTTTCCCTGCTTCCTAAAAACATTATTACTTCAGCAGTGGTAGTCTGAAGGGGGGCTGACTTTTTCAAATAACTTTAGCATCTTACTTTCTTCCTCTTTCATGGTTGTGAAAACTTCCAGTGGGAGAAACTTGGAGGACAAGCTTGCATGGACACCTTCTTCTAATTCCAGCAGTGTTTAAGTACTACTGCATGAAACTCTCTTAAGTAGATGGATGTGATAAAACCTGTATCTGCAAAACTTTTTTTTTTTTAACTGTAATCTCCAGACCCAGACATGCTTTTAAAGGCTTCTCTTCTGAAATAATTCTAAAGCTGATACTCCTTGGGAGTCATCAATCAGGTTTCTGCTCCCATCTTTACAGATTAATTAAAACTAATTTTTTGTTTGGTCTGACCAGTCTTCAGTATAACATCTGAATAGCTCATTGTATGAAAGCTAAATAATAGCATACAAAATTTAAGATTTTCTTTGTCTTTAAACAACATCAGTTGAAGTGTTGACTTTCCTAAAAATGTGTGCCAGGAATTTATTGCATGGAATAAAAGCTATTTAGAAGAAAAAAAATGCTGCAGAGTGGTATCTATGAGAACTCAGATATTTTTCTTGACACTATTGAATATGAAACTACTTTATCTTCCTGACCCCAACACTCAGATCAAGTAAATTCAGCTTTATGTTGTTGATTCCAGTAACAAATTAATCAATGGCAATCTCATCTCTGTAACAGCTTATTTTGTCAAGCTCAAATTTCAGTCATTTTGCTGACAGGACAAAGTTGTCCATTTCAAGGGGAGACAGAACTGAACTGTACTACTCACCTCAGAAGCCATTCCTCACCAAAGTTTGGATGTGTCATGCATACTACCAGCACAGTAGTGTCTACTGCACGTGTTTGAATAGCTCTCTTTGCACCAAAATGTCCTTGTAACAGCCTTTGTCAGTGATGTTCCACTTTTTGTTACCACAAAAAGCTACTGGCAATATTACGTTCTTCCTCAGTTGTCAGCTGCTGATAAGTTGGGCAGTTTCTGTCTTCCCTGATTCTGGGTATGGGAGGATGTATCATTAGATTTTCTACATAATGTAGATACGACAAGACTTTTCAAATCATTTTAGCCTCCACATAATTTAATATAATTTAAGTCTCTCATTTCCCACCTTGTAATTAGAATATATTAAATTGTTTCAGTGATCCTGAATATGAAAATGCACAGGCACTAAAGTATTTCTCACCCTAATGTTATCAAGTCTAATATTCTAACAGAGAAAAAAAAAACCTAAATGTAAATTCCCATTCTCTTTGTATAACGTTTATGCAGTAAAGAATGAGTTGAGTATACAATTTTTCATTTCTAGATAGCTAGGAAAAGTAATGCATGAGCTGCAGAAAAGAACATTAATCTCTCAAGATGCTAAGAAATGAAATGTCATATAGAGTGACTTGTTCTTCACTGGTGATTTCTCCGCATTGAGATATTTGGGGTTTTTCCCTTATAACATTCTTCATCAAAAGAAAAAAAAAATCACAATTCTGATTATATTAGATTAGAGGAAAATCATAATATCTCATAAATCGATTCAGATAATGTTTTTGAAGTTTTCATGTATCATTCTTTTCCTCTCATGGGTAACTAATTTAAATTTGTAGTTCCCAAAGGCAAGTGTTGGACAAGTGGAAGAGGAAGGATCTGACAGTTTTTTACATTTATTTTATTACATCACAACAGTGCTAATTTCTAAATAGGGCAATTTCTTTTTTTTTTTTTTTTTATGTCTTCTATGCTTCTGGTTTTAATTCAAACTAGGAACAATAGTTATGTGATGTTTTGGTTTATTTGTAGGCATGAGTACACATAGATGCATGGCCATGTAAGTTCATTAGAATGAGCCTGAGGACACAAATTTCTGTGAGAAAAATGTTTGGTTAGATCCCTTTTCTCACTCTCCAGGCCTAATGCTCACAGGGGATCAAATCCTCCTCTGTTTAGTGGTTGCACCACTGTTTTGACACCGTTTAGCACTGGTTTTGCCTTTTTTGGAGGATCTAATTGGAACTTGAGAGATGTGGAGACCTTGGGAGAGTTTCTTGCATGGAAGCATGAAGCATATTCACTCCTGGAGGATAATTTGTGTCCTTTAAAATGGGGGATTTTTTACCAGGAATCATGAATTTGATGGGATTTTATGAGCTCCCTGCAATGATAACATCCTCAGAGATGTAATCCTGCCAAGTATTGACACAAAGCTTCAAATGAGTTGTGGAATCAGTTTTGGATCAGATTATATTCTTATTATATAATAGTATTACTTACTGCTCTGACACCACATATATATATAATGATGATGAAGTAAGAAGTCTGTCATATGATGATGTGTCATATTTCATCTAATGAATCACTTTTGTTAAATTGCAGAAATTTAAGATACCACAGATGCTCTTTAAATGGAACTTCATTTATTCCTGCACATCTCCTCTACCCCTTGCATAGTTCAATCGTAAAAACTCAGGGTGGCCTCTTCTGTTTAATTTTCTGCTCTGTTACTCAGAGGCAACTCCAGAAATTTCTGTGCAGTTTAGAATATTCAATAACAGTTTTGGAAATCTTGCCAGCCAGGATGTCTCAAATGTCATGGCAACGCAGAAACTGACCTGATTTCACAGAAGGAGCTGTAGAAGCGTTCGTGTGTGCACTAACTGCTCTTATGTGGCTCAGTGACCCCCAGCAGAAAAATCAAGACCTTAGAGAAACTGGGCCTTCTACCACATAGTTCTGCCTTTATAATAGAATTAGCTTTTGCAGAAGTTCACTATGAAAAGACAGAACATTGACAAGTATTGTAGTACATCATGAAGAGAGTGAAAGGCAAAATAATGGGTGTAAAGGAGAGCAATTTCCTAAAGCAAAAAACATCTGACATTTTTTGTGTGAAAAAGGAAAACCAGCAGGTTTATCAAGCTGCTAAAACTTCTCCATATACACAGTTCTATTGCCTTATGCTTGCTTTTTTCTCTTTTTTTTCCTTAGGCTTCAAGTGTTTACACTATATTACTAAGACACCGTGGGTGTCTTCTTTAACACCCACAATGGTGTCATGAGCTGTAAGATAGATGACAATTTAGGGATGTGTCAGAGAAAAGCAAGATCCTGAGTAGGATATCAGATTTCATCTTGGAAAGTTGTATCTACCACTACTGAAATAGATGGAACTTAATGACGTGCTTGTCAATGTGACTTTTTGCAAACTACTGTCCCAAAAATCTATTCTACCTCTGAATTAAAAATATGATCAATATACTTGCCCATTAGACTTGAACGAAGAAATATTCCTCTACAATAAATAGCTCTTGCTTGCTCCTACAATAGTCAGCTTGATGCCACATCACTTCCCTTCATACCAATAAATGCCATAGCTCAGATTTGCTTTGTTTCTTTAGCTAGTGACAAGGTAGTGTCAAGCAATGGGGAAATTTATAATGCAGTGCTGATTTTCCGACTGTTGCTTTAATTTAACTGTTACTTCTTTTAATACAAAGAACTGCAAGAGACAAAGCATATTTCAGCATTACATTGTCTTTGTGGGTGATCATAGCAACATAATTTCATATATATTCATAGAATTGCACATAGCATTCATCCAGCCCTCCCTTTTGATCTAAATGAAAGTATCTTAGCCATGCTTCAAAACTTTCTTCAGGATATGTTCTAAATCCCTGATATTTAGAGCCTTTCCATTGATTGCTCAGGATTCTGTGTTAGTTTTCAAAGACCAAAGAACAGTGTACTACTGAAGAAGAGACACAAGTGTAAATTAGCACATTCTTTTCTAGTGCCTGTCAAGAAATTTCTCCACATGTTTGTCAGTGGGTGAAAACACCCATAGAGATGATCATACACCTATTAATTGTTTGGTGTTTCGTAAAAAATTATCCTGGATGACCAACAAATGGAAATTCACTTATCAGCTGCATGATGCTGGTGAATTTATGTAGAGTTAGACAATTCATTGCTTTATGGATGCTGTTTTATGTCTTGTCACTTGTCTTTGAACAGCGACTCATTCTGTGGGTGAGAAATTTGTATGTTCCTCTTTTATGCTTTTTAGTATTTTCATTTTCTGGAAAACCAGTAAGTATGTGGGGGTGGTATCACTCATCTATTTGCATCTTCTTTCCACTACTCTTTGCTTGCTGGATGGTGTAAAATGTAACCATACTTGGGAATTTCTTTATACTTTGTGACTGTGATGTGACTGTATTGTCATAACGACTCAAATTAACACAAAGACCCTACATGGTGTCGGTGTAAGGAGATTTTGAAGAAAATTTAATCAGTTTTATAAGAGAAAGTACTTACTTCTGAAATTCACAGTATCTAAAAATTCAAAGTATCTAAAAGTTGTTCGCTACATCACTTGACCATGACATCCTGCTTTACCCTCCCTTTCCTGCAGTATTTATGGCTCCTACACTGGTATTCTGGAATTACTATTCTGTCTTCTTTCCCAAACTGAATTCTGTCTTGCACATATTTGTCAAAAGGATAAGGATCTTGTAAGCCCTTCTGTGTTACTACCAGGTGTTAAAACTACATCAATTCCTCAAGACAAGGAACCTCTTCTTATCATTACCAGCTCATTTTTATACTACACTAACTACCGTCCCAAAAATATTTATTGGCAACAAGCTACTTATCTCTAAGTGCACGAATAGTTGGAACTTCAGAATTTAATTTTTTTAAAATTTTGACTATTTTATTTTATGTTCTTAATGCATTTGTTTTTTTAAGAAATTATGAGTTGAAATTTTGTTTGAGATGCTGCTGCTTTAAGAGCACCACTGTGAAAGACAGAGGGCTATGCCTCGTGGAAGATTTCAAAGGCTGTAAACTGTTGTACCTCTGGTTCAAAAAGGCCATCTTAGCAAGGCCAAGCAGGGAAAACATAGCTTCAACAAGCTCTGGAACAGAGCAGCTTGGGAGGGCAGAGGGAATTTATCTCCTAATTCATAAGCTAAAACACATGACAAAGCAAAACCTTCTACTGCAGTTCCTGAGGGTATGCAGAGGTTGAAGATAAATGAAAAGGAATTAAGGGTGATTTTCAGAGAGGAAAAATGCATATTTATTCACACTATGCAAGGAAAATACATTGCAAACAGCTTTTGAGACAACAGAAAGTGTCATCAATTAAATGGCAATTTCACTGTGATGGTTATGTACGTGTGTGTATATCCATGCATTCATGCATAATATAGATAGACATAAACATACACGCATATACACCAGTGTATGTATATCACATATGCATGAAGATATATCTGTAGTTCTGACCATCCAGAAATCTCAAAGCATAGTGCAAATGTTGCCCGCTACATCCTCAGCGTAATCCCATAAAATCATTTCACCAACAAGGAAATTAAGCTACAAACAGTTTACTAACAATCTTCCCCATGTCAGTACAAATCAAGTGTGTTTATTCCCTGTTATTACTAAACATAACAGAGCTATGGTCCTCTATTGCTGGTGAAGAATTGTGCTGTAGGAATGAGAGGAAACAGGGAAGCTACTTCAGGATGGGAATGCCCGCAGAACAAAAGAGTTTGTAGTACTCTATTTTTATTTGTGGTACTACTTTAGTAGTACTTTATTCTAAATTAGTTTTAGGAATGGAAAATAAAGTGAGCAGTTGTGGTGCATGTGCCAAAAGATAGAAAAAAAGAAGAAGAGAGAAACAAAGGAAAATAAAAAAAAAAGAAAGCATGGTGAAAAAATTCTTCACATTCAACAGGGTCACTGCATCTTTACTTTCTTTTAACCTAGTCACAGTTTTTTAATGTCATGGTGAATTAACTTTTTGACATATGTATCTAAAGTGATTGGGACAAATAATATGCCAACAAATGGTGTAACTGGAGTTTTTTATTCACTTGCTTTTCTGCATCAACTCTTAGCACAAAAGCGAGGCATCTGTCATGTTAAGAGTGAGCTGGATACAAGGCTGGGAATTATTTGGATAAATAAAAAAAAATATTAATTTTAATTATAATAAATAAATAAGAACAAAATATCAATTGCAATCATAAGAGAACATCACAGCCTTTTATTTTCTGAAGCTGTGTTTGTATAAAGACTCTAGAACATAATTTTTATGCACAGTGACATATATTTGTGTTTAAGGCAGACATTTGTCTGGCCTTGCTTGCACCTTTGCGTAGAGGGAATACCAGGAAGAGGAATGCTGTGCAGCTCCATCACACAGCAAAGGGTTTGACCATGTTATACTTTCTGCTGCTTGAGTTTAGAGTAGATGGATGGGACCAGATTAGAAATAGGATGTTTATTGGACTTGCTCCCTTAAAAGGCATCTGTAGAACATATTGAAGTTTATGTCTGTGTCTTTGCCAGAGGACCCAGTCCGTTGAATCCAGCCTAGCTGTCAGCAGTCCCACTCCCAGGTTAATGTGATCTTTTTTTGTGCCGTGATGACACTGGGATATTTATTTTGCCATTTCTTTTTCCTGAGCTAAATGGAAGTGCTCTATAATTTCCTGCTGTGAAAGAGTGGGAGGAACCAGGGGATTATATGAATCCTCGGTGAAACTTGGGGGAGAGATTTTTGCAAGCATATGAGAGGAACACAGAAAGGTTTGAGTTTTCTTTGCCATGGACTTTGAGTTCTTCAGAAAATTGACTTAAAATCCAAGTTTCTCTTTTAATTTAAGCTCTTCTTGAGACAGTGTCTGGTTGGCATATCTTTTCCAAATCTTTTGCCTATAATTTCTTCAGTTTCTTTCTAAATTGAACAATTAGACTTTAAATTGAAAAATTCATTTCATATTTACATTTGTATCTTTCTTTGGGCATAAATCCAGCCATATAAAATAAACTCTCTGCTATTTCTTTCTTTCTTTCTTATGGTCTGCATTTCAAGGAGAGTAGACTCCTTCTTCTTTTTTCTATGATGTGTCAAGAATTTCTCAATGATCCTTTCTGCTCTTGTGTGCAGAAATGGGGTCAGCTTATGACATAAAATCAGGAGTTCCTAGCAATTGTATTTATTACTTTCTGACCTGGCATGGGTTTTGGCTTTTCCGATTGTGTTTGTTTTGACCATTTCTGAATTTCTTTGTATTTCTAACAATAATATTTCCAATGTTACTATTGTCCTTTAACACATACTTGTGGTGATTGAGTATGTGCTCACTTACCACTTCCTTTTTTAGGATTTTATGCCGTGGTTTCTGAGCTTTCATGTCCCAGACATAAAAAAGTCTTGTGCACTTGTTTAGGTTTAAATTATGTGAGACAATTTAGGATTATAGGATAATTGTGAGGGACCTCAGGAGGTCTCTGGCCCAGTGTGATGTTCACAGCAGGGTCAGCTCTGTGGTCAGAGTAGGATGCTCAAGGCTTCATTCAATTATGTTTGAAACCCACCAGGGATTGAGAGATTGAGACAGCAAACTTCAAAACCTGACAGCATATAAAGCTTATACACTTCTGATTTCAGAAGTGTACATTTTTGCAAGACTACTGTTATAAACAGAGGTGCATGGTGGTTTGGGATGCCATGTTGTAAATCCTACTAAACAAAAATCACACTTGGAAGTTTCATGTTGGAAATGCTGAATGAAACTTATGAATGAGTAAAAACTAATTAAGCTTGCAGATTAACTGAAAGGCCTCACATTAAAAAAAAGCTTTTTGACAACACATGCATTTAAGACATCCATTTTTTTCAATACTGCTCTCTCTCTGAGGCAGCTGAGTTGTTCTAACCTCTCACTACCATTACAATGAGTAGGTCTCATCCTTGTACTCTTCTTTCATTTCCTTTCACTTTTCCACATTGCCTGTGTAATCCCAACACCCTCACATACCCACTCCAGGACATTCCAACAAGTTAATTTAGTTAATGATATACTCTCTTACCCCCATTAAGTCAGTCTTCTTCAGATTTAGTCATCTGAACTTACTCATGCACATGGACAGCAAAAGGAAGAATGAGGTATAGCGAGGATGAGGCTGCTCACTTCCCCAACACCATGACATTAGATTGCTCATCTGGTGGCAATCTACACCTCTATGACCCTTAACTTCTATTTTTTAAATAAGTTTTCAACAAAACTTTTTATATAATTAAAAACAACATTTAAATTAGATTAAATGGAATAACATCTAGAAATATTCATTTTGAATCAAGCACTGTTGACAGTGTGATTTCCAGGAAAACTCGGGTTTTGGTTTTGCTGTGTTCTAAAAATGTCACTGGAATGTATGTGTGCACATGTGTGTGTATCATACACATATACAGAAGCATACCTGCATGAATAGTCTGTGGAATTTTCCAAATACTTTGGCATTGTGGTTATGCCCCGATCCACCTCTGAAGAGTGTATGTAGCAATAGCTGTGGTGTATGTCTTAGAACCCTTATAAACTTCTTGAAATACCACTGGATGACAGACTTTGTAGTCTGGAATTCAAGTCAGTAAAATACACAGAATTGTTATCATATTAAAATAAATGGACTGTAAAATATTGAGGAGGGGAGGGGAATTTAACATATGTTGTACACAAACTGAAGGAAAAACTG
Organism: Leptocoma aspasia; assembly: GCA_013399835.1. Lineage (NCBI taxonomy): Eukaryota > Metazoa > Chordata > Aves > Passeriformes > Nectariniidae > Leptocoma > Leptocoma aspasia. The sequence continues at coordinate 269,177 of VXAX01000923.1, read as the reverse complement.
CTCAATAATTCTGAAGACTAATTCTGTAATTAAGGACTGGTATAATTTAAAATATTCATGGCACAGAGCTAAGATTGTGCATTCTGACCCTTGAATCCTTAATCATGGTACCATAATATTCTCCTAAGTATAGATTTATTTGAGCAGAATAAAAAGAAAATCTTCAAAGCTGCAAAATAGTTAGCTCAAATATTTATCAATTATGAGATGCACGCTCTTAGTTAGAAATTCCATTCAGATTGTAAAGTCAAGTAAGGAGAGATATTCATGTCAAAATCAGAAACAGAACAGAAAAAAATGTCAGCTGGAAATGCTTTTTAATGTGTAAAAAACATTACTCTCTCCATTTTCCTCACAAAGTCAACTAACTTTTTTACCCCTCTGTCAAGAACCAAAAGCCTAGAATCTCTAAAATAACTGAGGATTTAAAGGCAAGAGAACATCTTCTAATACTGAAATACTTGAGGTCTGCTTCAGCTGATACATCCAAACCAACTCCAAAACTATTAACAATGGCAGATAATTAATGAATTATGAAGCAGATCTATCTCATTTGTTGGTCCCAGATGCAGGGAGTCCATTGTGATTTTTTTAAGTTCAATGAGACACTTATTTAACCATGTTTTTAACTAGATCATTAATTGCAATTTATTTCGTTGTTGTTGAAAATTGTTCTCATACAATATCATTAAGAGTTAGAGAGAAAATAAAACGTTTGATTTCCTGGCTGACAGTAGGAAAGCATGTTTAAAGATTCTCATTTTTTTTAGCCTTCAGTCCATTTCCAATCAAAAATGGAAATATAAATAGAAAGATTAACTTCTCTTGTCATCTAGTATCTTTTCCCCATATTTAAAGGTACCAAGTGAGAGAGACAACTGAAGAAGAATATCTGATTATCGTCTTCTGTCACTGTTTCCCTGATGGAAAATAAAATCTCTTCATGACAGTTCACAGTTATAGTAAGAATAGACATTGATTTCATGAAGAGTCAGCAAGCTGGTTTTGCCCGTTTTGCCCTCATTAGCTTATTTCCTTGAGCCAGTGGGAAAGCGGGGATTTGTAACCAGGTGACAACGTTGGGAAGACGGCATCAGCAGACACCACCACCTAATCGAGACCATCAAATATATGCATTTATCACTGGTCAACTAGTCAGACACAGGGCTAGGCGAGCAGTAGCCGCGGTCAGGACAGCCCGGGGCAGCTCCTGCCGCCTGGGCTGTGCCAGGAGCCCTCTCCTGCACACCCTCCCTCCCGCTCAGCCCTGCCAGGAGCTACCCTGGCCAGGAGCACGGCCGGCTTGTGCCCCATCCCTGCCAGCTGCAGAGCTGCCTTGCATCATTCAAAGAGGATGTACGGGCCAAGGACGCTTTTTATCTTCCCGAATTTGGGTTGAAAACGCCTTCGCAGGTGTATTTGCAGGGCGGGCTGGCACAGGTGAGGCTTTTGCGAGGGCCCCCGAAGGATGCTGCAGTGTTCCCATGCAGGAGGGCAGCGGCTGAGGGCTGGGAGCCACATGGCTCAGCAGTGCTGTGCACAAAGCAGTGATTTAGGAAGAGGGGGACGTGTGCAGACACATCATCCAGCATAACCTGCTCCAGTACAAAATTAGTCCTGATCCAAACAGAACTAAACCGTCCGCATTTGCGCAAGGCGCTGTATCCAGTTCGCTCCAGGGTAAATTGCCTGTAGAGGTGAATCCCAGCTCAGGGATTTCGTGAGAGTCTGCTGCTCGCTGTGCCTAAACTCACAGTGTCAGCAGCTTTTAATCATATTAGCTGAGGAATTAGTGCACGTCTCACTGCAATCTTCATCATCCACCGTAAAGAAATCATTATGAATGTGTAGTTTATTCTTTAAGGGAAAGATGGAGCAACAGAAGGGATCAGTCCGCAGCAACTTAGAGTCCCGTGTCATTTCATCACAAAGTCAATAGCTCTCTTCATCCGAGGGTGAGAATTCTGCAAAAACAAACTGCTTTCTGTTCTGTAGCGACGCCTGAAAGAGCTTGCGCTGCAGTAATCCCAAATCCAGGGGCAATCTATTAAGAACTCAGCACCACCGACCCTGAGAATCAACTGATAAGCACATTCCCCCCTCCTCCTCCCCCGCT
>VXAX01000923.1:205313-267033 GCA_013399835.1 Leptocoma aspasia | reverse complement strand
TTTTTTTTTTTTTTTAGCTAATCCTCTTAAAGATTGTGCTAAGTAATGAAAGGATGGGATGAAAGAGGCCTTTTTCATTACTACCACATAAACCGCTTGTGTAAATGTTTCATTAACACACTGCTTGACCAGTGTTTGCTGCTCCCCGCCCCCACCGCCGCTATGGTTCTGCCGCAGCCTGCGAGGCGAAATGTGTGATTTACACATGTTTAAGAGAAACATTCCCACACTTGAATGCCGCACTATTCTTTAGAGAAGGAGAGACCTACAAAAAAACCATTGTGGAGGACATTTTAATTTACAATTCTTTTTTTTTTTTTTTTGTACGTGCTTAAAAAGATCTGTTACTTCCAAGTACACAGGGATTGTGTTTTATAGTTTTATAGTTTTGCGAGGTTCCTCTAATATACGTTTGTCTCTTGCAAGCACCCTCAGGCAAGATGACATTTATTAAACATGATGGGTTTGAAGAGATATTTATAAGTTTTTATTTACTTGGAGAAAAAGGCAAAGGGTTTCAAGGGAGGTTTAGCCTTTTGTATGCTGAAATACAGGCAATACGTTACCTTTTAACCCCATGGGTACAGTCAACTTCTTCAGAGCAGTGTAGAGAGAGAAAAAGGTTTTAAATTGTCAGGTTAAGGCATACAGCCTATATTTGAGCCATGTATTTGAGGTAATTTTGCAGTATTTTCTGCTTGTCTTATGACTATACACATGAGGTTCTCTGTCCTGCAGCTAATCCAATATACTGGGCATTTTCATGATATTATTGAAACAGAAATAAGGCATTATTTTTCACACAGTTTTTATTTCTGCAGAAATAAACAGTGCCTACACCACGCACAGCTTTCATGCTAACAATGTCCGACACACAGGACCAGCTAAACCTGGCACATCAACATCAATGTCAAGTAATTCTGTTGAAACCAATGCTGTTGTTCAGGGAAAGCTTTGCTGGAATTTCACTAGGTTTACACAGATGCCGTCAGGAGTGGATCTGGCACATGTTGAGTAACATTTGCATTTAAAAAAACCCAGCAAAAAACACACACACACACACAAAAAAAAAACCACCAACAAAAACAATTTCTCTTTTAAACCAGGCTTTACTTACTAAGGAAAATGAGAAAATAACAGATCTGTTATCACAATCATCCCTCTTCTTTTCAGATGGGATGTGTGAAAATGTTATTATAATTGCATTCTACTGCCATTACCCTCACCTGAAATTACATAAATAAATGGAAAATGGAACTAAAATACAGCTATCAGGTGTTTATTTTCAACCCTATCTTGTTGCATTAAAATAGCACTTACATTGCTATGAATTTGACAGTTACTATGGTTAACATAAGTTCCACACTTAGTTTGGTATATGTAAGCTTGTTTGCCACCATGACCATGATCTGGTTTCAAAGTGAATAGATTCATTTGGATCAACAGTCCCTCCAGGGGTAAATGCTTAAACGTATTCAACCTTTGCAAGAGCTGAAAACATCAATACCTTCATAAAGCCACTTTGATTTTTATTGACTAAAGTTGCGATGCTAATTCACATACATCATTGTATACTTCACTGAGCTTTTAACATGGTACTTGATTTATAGAAAGAGTGATTCAATTTCTGCAAAGAAATGGTAGGGTAAGTTGTCCCTCAGATTCTTTCTTTAGCTCAGAGATGAAGGAAGCCAAAGGAAGACTCCTATCGCAACACAAAAATTGCTCTATAAATGTTCATGTGCACTACATATTTTCCTTGCTTGGTAACAGCTAATAGCAATGTAGATGTGTCAGATAAGGGACAATCAATTATCTAACCACGTTGCTAATGTGACTGCAGCAAAACCATTGGATTATTTCTCATCAGAAACTGTCTCTGAAGTGCATTTCTCCTGCTGTACTCTGTATATGCTATAAGGAGGAAACATTTTAAAAATACTTTTCTTTTTACTATTGTTTTTTCATTAAGAAACTATAATCATTGATCCCCTGCAGGAAATCTTTAAAGCACATTGGTAAACCCACATAAATAGCATAAATATCCCCATACAAAAAATTGAAGTGCTTACATTTGGTATGAGTTTGTGATGTTTGTTTGATGTTACACCAAACACAGGACTAAAAATGTCTTCTGTAGATCATTAACTTTAACCAGTTACAAACTGATAGTAATAAACAAAAGTATAGTCCAATAAACTGAAAGGAAAATATTAATTACTTTGAATGTATTCTTAGCTGCATTTTTTTACAATGAGAACATTCAGCATCAGAATAATCTCCTCAGGGAAATTATTCATTCCCCAGTGCTGGATACTTTAAAGATTCAGCTGGACAGGTTTCTTGTCTAGAGCATACTTTTGCAAAGTAAAGTTGAGGCATATGATCCTTGAGGTCCCTTTCCAACATGGTATTCTGTGATTCTCTAATTTTATGGTTTTACATCTCAGTAAAGTTTGCCTGAACTATACTCTTCGAAATTTTTCCTGGTTTGAAGCCAGATCCAGCATATATACACTGTCTCACAGAAACAGTTCTGTTGAATGGAGCACAATCAAAATTACAATCAAAAGTTCCCAGGAATTTGAAAAGCCTTGCTTGGATTCATGACTCGGGCCTCAGTGAGGGTAGGAATTTTCTCCTCACCACTGCCACTGGTAGCACACTGCCCTGGTGCAACCCTTAGCATAAAAAAGCCCAAATACTGCAAAGTTACCCTGTGCTCCTGGGGGATCTGAGGACACGCCTTGGGAGCAGCACATTCCTCATCAGCAAATTTCCTATCCATCATTTTCAGGAGAGAATGAACTTTGAGTAGCAAAGCTATTAGGCAATCTTTTGTAGAATTTATAAGCGGTATAACTTTTGCAGGGGACAGCTGAGCTTATTTAGGGGCTGAAATTGAAGGCTTGTGTCATTGTGATGGTACTGACACAAAAGCAAAGCAAAAATATAAAGAGCTGTAGAGCAATTACTTTGCCAGGATGGTATTTGCTGGATTAAGCTGTTCATAAACACAGTGTTTTTGCAGCTAGAAGAGAGCTCACTTTTAAAGGCAGACAAACATAGAAAGCTTAGGCATACTATAGGGCCCATCAGCATCTCACAGTTAATTAAAGGAGTGAGTGGAAAGCATCAAGGCTTGCCCCCCTCTGCATGAATAATTCACTGCCTGTATCCTTTATTAAAGCCAGTTACTTCACCACAATGATTTCCAGCCTTCGATGCACTGGTCTCAGAAATGAGAGATAAATTGCAACAAGGCCTGCGGCTATATTAATAAATTGAAATGAACACTTATTTGCTCATCTAATTAGAACTGTAGCTTTTTCCAAATCGTGTAGTAATGCATTACCTTGGCAGCCAATACCTGCTGCAAGAAATAATTAACAGAAATGCTTTCTTATTAAATTCTCTTTCACTGAAGACAAAAGTTTTCCTCCTGATTTTTTTTCTTTAAACTATTTGTATTTAACTATTTTTCAGGAGAGATCTGTTGATGATTTTGCACTGATAAAGAGGAGAAAAATTTTGTGCTTGAAGTGTTTGTAAGTATTCATAAATTTGCAAATAAGAATACATTAAACTACATTCACTAACTCTCTTTTAAAGGTGTAATAGCATGATATACACTTTGAACAGTACTTGAAAAATGCAATAATTTTTTCAAAGTTTTGGTTAATGTCACAGCCAAATAAAGTACTTCGAAACTAATAATTTACTGATTTTCCAGCTGTATTTGCCTTATGAAGTCTATTACCTCTGTCTGCAAATCTCATCTTCAATTCACTAACTTTGCCCCTCTTTTACTTTCAAATATATTTGCTTACATTACGGGTTAGAAAAATGCATTGTCCAGTTTTTATATGAGTGTGGAGCTGGATGTTAAAATAACAGAGCTACAATGTGTGCTTCTCTGTAGGTGCAGTTTGAGTTATCAAAGGTTTAACTTTTCCACTCTTCAGCCGCTCACAGAGTAGAACAATGTCCAGGTCTCTGCATTAGATTTGCAGATTTATGCTTGTCAGTCCCATCTTTTCTTATCACTCATGCCAACATGCAAATTTAGTCCTCTAATCTTCTCCTTCCAGCATGCCAGCAAGGACTTCCCTGATTTTGGCTGGAAAATGACAGTTGAACCACAGGGTTCTGATAATATCTGCAGGTAGGTATTGACAGAGGTTTCCCTATTGGTTTCCATAGATACCTCAATAGATATGAAAGAGAGAAGTATATGAGGGAATAAGTCAAATGATATGAAGCCCAACTATTATTCAGACAGATATCACCGCGAGGAAAGATGTCCAGGAGCAGCAGCATCCTCAGCTGTTTCAGCAATGCTTGGCAGTGGTGCAGAGCCACCATAGGTCGACACTGGGAAAGACTTATAATATGGAATAGGGAGAAAATTGAGATTGCTGATCAAAGGAAGGATCTTTTCAAACAGAATAATTTTATTTTCTTTCTTATTTTTAAAAATGATTTTATTGAATTTGTCAGCTACATATGACCACTAGAAATGTTCTTTAAAGAAAAAAAACCTGAAATTTTCTGTAGTTAATTTGATAGATTTTTTGAATAATCATTAAATGGTTTTAGGGCAATAATTAACCCATGGATATGGAATTAGACAGCATGGCTGAGTTTGAGCTTGCAATTGTTTTTTATTTGGGGATTCAGGCACATAAAGAGATTTGAATGTGCAGTCTGCTTCCTCCTGGCATGCATTCATCCAGCATGGGAATGCAAAGCTTGTGTGTTTAAAGAAGCATGTCAAAACTGCTTTGTAAAGAAGGGGGTAAAAAGCCCCAGTCCAAGTGACAGGCCTAAGTTTAGTGTGCTAATCATATTCATTCTTCTTGTAACTGAAGGAGCTCCACTGTAGAACTTAAATGAAATGAATGGTGTTTCAGACATGTGGTTAGTGATTTTATATGGTCAGTGTCATTTTTCTTCTTCTGGGAATTCAATTTGTTCCTATTATGCCAAGGTCACAGATTGGGAAATCTCAGACAACATTAGTTCTCTGCCTTTGATGCAAAGGGTCATTGGATTAGTACAAAGGAGCATTAATCCAGTGTGCTGGATCACCAAATTATATTTAAGTCATTTTTAATGAATGACTAGGAGTACTTTTTAGTTTTCTTGAAGAAAATAGAGGCAAGCCTAAAAACAACTGCTTCATAAATGAATATTAAAGGAAAAGTATGACTTCAATGTCAGCTCTAATTGCTAGTTTTACCTTATTAGTAGAAGCTTTCTGCAGCTGAATTTGACATACATTTGTTTGCACACTGCTACTAGTCAGGACTCAGTGAAGTCATGTAATTAACACCTCCACATTATCTTATGCAGTGAAAGCAAAGAGTAAAACAGACGACTCACTTTGTTTCAGCTTTGCTCTTGTTTTCTGATACAGAAGTACTTAAGAAGCATGAGCTCATCAGAATGCCATATGGAGTCAACAGAAAGCATGAAAGGGTTTTTAGGAAGGAGCTCATCAAAGCCCATTAAGAGCTAAGCAGTAAGGCCTCATCAAGTCTCAAGTCATGGTGGTACTGCACATACTCAAAAGTATCAGCCTTTGAGTCTGACTCTGCTGGTGTCACTCAAGAGACATTGTGTCTGGTTGTGTAGTTAATTCCCTGCACAGTGCAGGGAAATGATGTATCTGTGCAGTCATTCTCCCCTGTGCATGACAGTGCCCACATTAAGGAAACTGTACATTTTAAGCCATCGATTGCACAGCATATGCATGTTGTGAAGTCATGCTATGAGTATCAGCATAAACCATGACATGGAAAATGCCTAAGTTTTACACAAGAATTTTCCATGCTTATCATTCATGTATTATTTGGTGTTACAACACCATTTTCAGGTGTAAGCTCCTCACCAAAAGTCTACTATTTTTAAACACTATTTCACAAACGGCCATAGGACTAATACACCAGATTGCAGGAACAAGAATTTCAAATGAAGACATGATTTTCTAGGCATCTGGTTTCAGGAAAATAATCTTTTTAGGTGACATTTTACCTCATGTAATATGTCTGCTGAAATTTGGTGCTGTGTATAAAGAGCCGCTCCTTTTTCTCCTCTTTTTTGCAACATTGTAATCGATGTTGGAAAACAAAAAATACAACCCTCAAAATGAGAAAAAGCCCCAGAATCCAAGATGACTACAAGAATATTTAATTTCAACCTCTCAGTGCAGCCATTCAGTTAACAAGTATTCCCAAAGCAATATGAAATCCAGTCATTAAATTATTATTGAGAGCTCGGCTGACTTAAATACTCAGATAATAGCAAAGCTTGTTTACTGGATGGAAGCTGGCCAAGAACATTTGAAGAATTAACACGCATGTGAAATTTCCCACAATTATGAAATAGCCATTAGAAAAGGAAATGACTGAGTGCAATTGAATCCCTCAGAGCTGCTGTCTTTGGTTGTAGCTATTTGCAGTGCTGATAATGGAGACCCACAATTTGCTACCGTTTGCGTCATTTACCACCTCTATTGATTTAACCACCCCACGTGCTCCTGCTTTATTATTTTGCTACTCAAGAGTAGCATCTTAAGTGACGGGGTCACAAATGTTATCGTATTACTGTGATTTGGAGAATTATTAGAGATGGGTCACTTCATTACTGAACTCCCAGAGGTGCTGTATGTAGCAGAGTTGCATTAGTTAAGTTCAGTGGAAGCTGGCAGGGGCTCATGCATGGCTGGGGCTAGCTGTCCTTTACCTCAAGACTAACAATGCTGCTACTGATGCATTTTTAGGTAGACACTGCTGTGCATGTTCAGCGAAGCTAAAATGGGTTTATAAAAAACGTCAGTGGGCCACCGCAGGCTCTTCAGCTTTGTTTGCAATAGGTCACAGCACGGTGCAGCTTGTCCTGAAATAGCATCCTGCAATGGTTTGTATCCTTCAAACAGGATTTCTAATAATAGCATTGCTTCTCACTCTGGGCGCTGTCCCAATAGCTACAGACATCCAGAATGAAGCTAAAACTAATCTAATCAGAACATTTCTAAAGGGTATAGGCTGTAATCTGGGACACTCTCATATTCGATAAATACTCCTGAGAGAAATGTTGCTGAACTGGTTTCAGAGTAAGTACATTCCCTTGTTTGATTTTTCCAAGACTGAAAGGGCCTGAGTACAAATCCCAGCCAAAGGAATTACTCACACAGGCATTTTGCTCTCATTTTTACACTTGATGTACTAGTGGGTTCCAGAAAATCTGCAGTGAGGGAAAAATTATGAGTGCAGAAGACTAAAGGATGGACAAGTTCATTTACGCATGGTGGAGATTACCTTTGCTTGATTAGGAAATTACTACCAGAATAAACTACAATTTATTTTTATATACTCTGTGTTTGTACCGGCTGATACACCAGTTTCATGCTACTCCCTACAGAAAAATGGATTAGCCTTTCAGGTGGAGCAAGTCTGTCTTTGCATCCTAGGTAAGACAGATGGAGGGTGAGCTCCTCCTCTCACCACCAGGAAGAGGTGATGTAACCAGTAGTTACAGTGCCCCCCTGACCCATCTCCATCACGAGGACCCCTGATGTTTATGTGTTCCACCAGCTCTCAGTATTCCTGTGGAAAGGGCTAAGGCTGTATGGCATACGAAGTAGCTGAGGGTTTTTAATGCCAGTTAAAAACCAAATTATAACTTTGTATTTACTGTATCATGCTGTATCTGGAAGCTCTTTCCTTTCATATTTGGTGCTATTAATGCACAAGTTGTTATAGACTATACACTAAGAAGCTTGTTTGGCATTTAAAACACCTGAATATTAATATTGGTTGTTACAAATAGCTTACACCCATTTAGTTGGTTAACCTGCAAAAGAAGATGAATGGTTTAAAACCTGGTAATTAATATGGTAACAAATATTTTTCAGTGAGGTTGTTGCTACCATAAACTTTAATCAATGGTTAGTAAGCAGCAGCCTCTGGTTTCAAGTTCTTACTAATGATGAATTAACTATTTCTTAGTATTTAATAAAGACTTTTCACCAATCTGCATACAGAACATGATTTCCTCTGTTGGTAATTAACATTGTCCCCTGGGTGCTAAGTCCATATATCTATACCAAAATCCTTACTGGCAGAGATGAAAAGCAGCAAATTTAACACCATTTCACTAGAGATTTATGTTTTTGTTCTTTTAAACTGGCTACTTATAGCAACCAAAACTAGTTTTACAGAATACAAAGTCTGGCTATTTAATGGCCTATTGTTTGCTGAATTATATCAATTATACCATTGAACTTCACTCCCTTTTTTTTTTTTTAAATACACTCAGATCTCAAAAGCAAGAGTCTGGAAGTAGTTAATGATCTACAAAAGTGAAAAGGGTAGGAATGAAGGTGGGATTTGTTTGATTTTTCTAAAAGCTAACTGGAGCTGGTTGGAAAAAAACACCACAGAGCACTAATAAATATATGCCTTGTAATAGTAAAAGGAAAAAGGTACACCTAACCTTTCTAAATAGCCTAAGGGCAGAGGTTTGCTTTTCAATGAAAAGGTCATCTAGAATGAATTAAAGTCATTTTCCTGCTGTGGTCCAAGCATGTGGCTTCACTTTGAAGGTTAGAATGAAGTTGCTCTTACCCATGTATCTTGCAGATGTAGTTTTAGAAAGTGCATTGCAAAAATCTGTCATAAGTTTTCAGTCTGTCCAGGGAAACAAAATTTGTGATAATTAATATATTGCCTCCTAAGATGAATATTCTAATCTGCTATTAAAGGTAAAATACTTTTATGAGTTAGTTATTTTGTGCTCTTCTAGAGACACTTTTCTGTCAATTAATACTCTTTATAGTTAGAATTTTTCATAATTTTTCTATGTTAAATGTTTTAGTTGATATCTCTTCCTGAATGGACTCACACAAGAAAATATAACAGCAAGGATTTTGTGCTACCAGCATGACAAGTATAGACAGTGGGGCAGCACATCTGAGAGAGAAGATTTCTATACACCAAACTAAAATGTATTCAGACAAATTACAGAATTAACTGTTTACATTGTAAGGATTGTTTTCAAAAATGTCATTTTTTAATGATCTTACCCAAAAGACCATATCCACAAGGACATATTCTCAGAAAACTAAATCAACAAAACATAAAAGAATAGTACGTTGCCTTTCACATGGTTTAGAGACATAACTAAAATTTCCCAAAGAGCTATCAGAGTCATCAAGGATAATGAGAAAAAAGACTAGAAGAGGAATCAACTATCACCAAAATTCATTCAGAAGAGAACTTTACAAAGCATTCTGACAACCTTTATCCTTCATCCTCTATTACCTACTGTGGCATCAACTGAAATGGTTACCAATAGTTTGTTTTGCATTGGTCAACATTTTCATAAGGAAAATGACCATTTTTTTTTCTTTCTCAAGAAGCGTCAAAAGAATGCTAGAAGCACACACCCGTGGCTGAGGCAATATGGGTTCTTGAGTGCTTAAGAAAATAATGCCCATGGCTCAGTTCAAGGCTTGAATTGTAAGGATGGGAGAACAGTAATTCCCTCCCTCCTAAAATCTCTTATGACAGATATTCTCACATACAGATCTGGATGCCTGGAATCTCTCATGTCATGCCTTTCAGTTGTGCAGGGGAGGAATACTGATGGAGAGGTGGGAACCCACCGAGCATGGCACCTGTTTCCACTGTGATTCTGGTAGAACACATGATGTTAAGATTTCACTGATAAAAGCAGCTTTGGGGCTAGGCTTCTTCATACCTGTGGAATATGAGAAGTGTGACAAGTACCTATCACAACAATAGGCAATTGCCTTTTTGGAAAACGATTAATTGCCTTCCTCCAAAATAATTTCTCTTTCTCCCTTTATTATTATTTCTTTTCTCCTTCTTTTTTGGAAATTTGCCCTTTCATAAAAATATATGTCTGTGTGTTTTCACTCCAAAGCATTCCTCTGTTGTGGTTAGGTTCCACAGGAGGGTTCCAGCTTGTAAAGGTTAACTGTGCAGAAATCAAGGCTTTGTGCATTTTTGCAAAGGTCACACTCATCAGTAGTTCTGGGAGGACTGCTGGGAAGGGCTCTAGTAAGTACCCAGTGATTGAACCACGGCTCCAGGTTTCATTTCCTTTAAGAATACTGTTACAATAACTGGTTGTGTCACTAAGAGATAAAGAGGCTGCTCAGTCACTTGAAATTCAATTTGTACATTACTCAAATCTGCTCCACCTCCTTCCTTCACGGTGCCTGGCAGCTGCTTGCTGGCACTCTGAATTTCAAATGCCTGAGCTGCAGGAAGCAGTTTAATAAACGGGATAGGTTTTGATTAATGTAACAAGCTGAAAATAGACAATGATGCAATGCATATCTCAGCAAGAATCACAGACTCGGATCAAATCTTTGTGTGCTGAGGAAGGCTGCTGTGGCAGAGAGTTCACCCAGAGATGAATATTTATGTTTCGATAACACCTTGAAGGTTCAAAAACTACCAATATAAAAGATTTAGACCTGTAATCCTGTTAAGTCTCTGAGCATCTCCTACAGGTGACTGCACAGTCATGAAGTTCAAGTCTAGATTAAGTATTTGACATTGACTGAGTTCCAGCAAGGGCACTGTGCACTTCACCACAATGTTCTCGCTTTATCTGGAAGAGAAAAATGCTGTATTTGTTGCAGTATTAGGAATGTAAGCAATCATTTGCTGTTCTGTATACAAATCAATGACTTACATTTGTCAAAATTCATTAGCAATTCACCATCTTACAAAAAGCTGACATTCTTTGACGTGGTGTCACACAAGAACTCCGTACAGAGTTTACACTCACCCAGTGCTGATCTGTGGCTTTAATGCTAGGAAATCTGTTCTTTCCCAGTGCCTGCTTCCCCAAGCCACAGACATTCAGAGCACTCAGAACTGACACTATGTTAAAATTCCTCTTCAAAAACTTGCAGAATCACAGTCTTGAACAACCACATTCCATCAAGGTAATACGCAGTGGTGCCTCACAAATGGAAGGAGCTGAAGATGTCACTGAAGATTATCTCCACTGTCTTGGGTATGAAAAAATAAAATTAATATATATCTACTGAAAAGGTCTAAATTATGAAGCTTTGACCCTGCTCATTTTTTCTTGAGGTCTTTCAATGAGATACAGCAAGAGGCTGAACATGGAGATGAAGGTTGCTTCCAAAAGTGGCAGCAGGTGAATATCAGGTCTTTGGGTTTGAGTACCATTCCCCTTGTAATTACCCACTTTTCTATGAAAATATATTCTATGTCATGATGATTAATCAGACTTATTGGATTTATTTTTGGTTTTATTTTCTTAATTTGAAAATCTAATTATGCTCTCAGTTGCTTAATATAATGCTATTTAAGTTAATATCTACATCTGTTTCATTAACATGTCCAGGGAGTAAATTTTGTGTGAATAGTTCTGTAATATTACATGAAGTACCATTGAAAGCAGATTGGTTTCTTAATTGAAAACTGTTGGAAAATTTCAGAAAATTATTGAAAATTGAAAACTATTACAAAATTTTATGGGATAGTTCTGTTCTTACAATTATATAGTGTATGTTAATCTCACTGATATAAATTACTTTTTTAATCATTGCTTGTGAATAATTAAATAAACACTAGTTCTGTAATGAAAGCTTCTGATCCCCAAACCAGAGAATTTAATATTTTAGTGGATATAAGACATTATCTTGAAAATCTGTACTGAAAGTAACATTGACTGTATATTCTGTCACACTGGGTTGTGGATTAACAATGTTGCTGGGTTTTTTTTTTAAAGTTATTACATATAAAATGTCTTTCTGTGTTTATTTACCTTCATTCTCTAAGTCAAATATATTGTGATCCTATAGTCTTTCATTTCATACATTTAATTTCATGCTTGCTTCATTTTTATCTGGGTTATCTATGCTTCTTTTCCTCCTACCCACTGAAACCACTTCCCATATACTTCTGGGTCTATTGTTGTTTGTTTAAAATTTAAAAACCCTGAGGACTATAAATCAATAAAATGTTAACTCTCTGATAAGTCTTATGCTTTGAATAACAAACATTTTCAGTCAGCAGTTTGCAAACAAGCCATGGGCTAATATTTGTTTGCATAAAGCATTCAGCACAGAGGCATAAAAAATATTTTGTAAAAATCAGGATTAGTTCAGAAATTATTCCCATGCAGGAGAAAAAGCTGGGATCATCATCTATTTCATGCACAATTAATAACTAAACCAGCTCTTGTAAGGATGCTGAGAATATCAAGATGCCATAATTTCCAGTGTTCAGGTTTTGGGGTTTTTTTGTTTTACTTTGTTTTGGGTTTTTTTAATAATTAAAAACAGGGAGAAAAGAACCCCAGAAAATTGAATTGTCTTCTTTAATTGTGACATGAGTCAATAGTTATGGGCAAAAAACAGAAGAGCAAAGAGCAATTCTGATGAACACACTTGGACTTGAACATCAGTTTCAGAGCTGTTAAAGGTGAAATAAAAAGTGCATTCTGGTCTTGCCAGAGTTTCTGCAGAAGTTGTTTGCTGTATTGAGATAATTTTTCAGGGGTTTATTGAGAGAAAATGAGGGAATGGATATATCTGTTTTCATCTTGATGTATCTTTGTTTTCTGTGTGACACATTTCTCAGAGAAGCAAACAATGTTTCCCATGTCTGTGTGAGAAACATGCTTTATCTGGGAACCAATGTGGGAAAATAAGTGGAAAATAAAAGCATATCTTTGGCCTGTTTTTCAAAGTTCAGGAAGTAATTTCTTTCTGTTGGTGTATAAACAAGAATAGTAAACAGAAAAGAAAAAGGATTTACGAGAAGGAGGATAAAGGCAGTAACAGAAATGTAAATACAAGGCAAGGTGTCCTCAAAGAAAAGTATCAAGAGCTTCAATTTGGGATTGTATTTCAGTGTGGATTTCATCCTGGTAGTTGAAACACTGATCTAAAGGTTTGTTTATGTATCTATATTTAATTTTTAGTGAAATGTAAATAACGAGGAAACTCTCATTGCAATTTTCACAGGGAAAGGTAGTAGGTATTTACACACAAGTTTTAATTGTAGAAAAAAAAAATGGATTTTAGAGATATTGTGAAAGGACACCTAGCCAGTTCTTGAAATGCTATCCATGAATATAGGGGGTGAGGTTGGGAAGTGCAGAAATTAAATTCGCAACTTAGAAGTCCTAAAAGAAAGGAGCAAAATGAATAATTGAACCAGCAGCAGTAACAGACAAGGGAGGATGAAAAGTGCTGATGTGTTTCTCTTTGCCACATGAAGGTTGTCCTAGTTTACAGCTCTCCTGTTCCTTGAAGTCACAGGAGGAGGCTCAAGAGTGCAAAAATGTGGTGTGGGTATGGATGTCACCCAGATTAAAGCAGTTGGACTGGGTTTGGTCTTGGTCTCTTTTTCACTCTTCTGTTTATGAAGGTCCCATCAGTGTGCATTTTGTGATGTCAAGTTTTCAATTACTGGATAGACACAATTACATCAGTCAGCATAAAATAAAATAAAATTTTATTTAACCTGTAAAAGTTTTTAAGAGTTTCTTTTTTGCTAAATTGTGTACTTTATTCCTTTCTATTGTAATGCTTTATATTTTGTGGTATGTGGTTTGAAGGCACTGCTATATGCATGACAGGAATTATATTTATTACACACATACCCTCCCCATCATGATAAAATATGTAATTATGAAATATCAAAATTTCTCAAAATGTTCACATTTTAAAGTGAGTGGATTTAATCCACTGATAGATTAAAAGTTCAGCTGTTAATTGCATTCTGCTGCTTGATTGGTATTGAATATTTCACCACCAATTGAGTTCTATACGACTCTTCTGGTGATGTATTGCATTTGCTTCAGATACAAAGCTCAAATATAGAAGTCTTTGCTGTTCTGTGAACTTCAGCTGCTCTTGGTGCAAACCTGAATAGCCAGAGGATATGTTGCATTTGAAACACTTCTATTTTGTTTATTTTTTCACTGTAATTATGACAAATACATCACCTTAATAAACAAAAAATAATATGTATTACTCTCTTACATAACACTTGTTTGCAGTGCATCCATTTTATCTACTGTAGTTTCTATATTATTTCAATTAATATTTCATCTTTCCAAGTATTGAGTACTCAAATAACAATAAAGCCAGAGTGGTCTGAGTCTTTTTCCCCTTTCTAACACCAGAATTGCTACCTGATCTTCGTATTTTTTTAAAGCAGAATTCATTACCTTATTCTTGTTAGTGTTCCAAGGAACTTCTTTATATAGCTCCCGTTTAATGTTGATCTGCAAGCATTATATCTTAATACAAACGTCATCTGGTTCAGCTATATATACCTGTATAATGGCAACACCATGGAAAATCTTAATTCAGAGTAAATGCATTAAATAAGACCAGAGTACGTCAGCAGGTCAGGGTCCTGCCTGTTGTCAAGCGCCAGCCAGTGTTTACCACAGAAGGTGTAAGTTCTCCTGCATCTTTCTGTAGAAATTTATCTAACTGAGTTTTATTCCAGGGGAAATAATATAAATTTTCATTAAAGAAAACACTATATTATGACAGCGCTAAATGAATCATCTTCAATCACTTTTAAAATAGTTGATTTATTGTCTGCAGTTGGAAGGCTATAAGTTAGGAAATATTTTTGCTGTCAATAATGAAATATAGTTCATATATAAATAAAAAAATAAATCCATGTCTCTGTCTAGGGAGAATGTGTATGTGTGAGTGCATGCATTTACCATACCTGTAAATATATAGGTAATCTATGTGCAAGAACACATGCTTGTTTTGGCCACATCAAGAAATACTCAATAAAAATTGCTTCTCTAAAGTAAAAAGAAAACAAATTGACTAACCAGCACACACTAAAACAAAATCAGTCATTACAGAAAAGAACATTTTCTTGGAATGATTCATATTCACACATCCTTCAGTGAGACTTTCATATATTGGGTGACATTGTGAAATGTCATTGAAGAAAAGGCATTTCAGTTTAGCCTTGAGCAAACACACAGTACTAGAAGAGCTGTGCATATGTAAAGGCTTTTTCTTCTTCCAAAAGGGACCTGGTTCTGCTGTATTCATAACTGAAGCTAAGCTTAGGCTAGTGAGGTGCTGCATGATAAGAACTTGGTTAGCAAACACATTGAGCGGTCGAATGACTTGAATAACAAAAACCCCAGCAGTGTGTTCCAGTGCAAACTGCATTTGTACTCTGCAAGGAGATCAATGCTTCACCCTCATTGATTTTCGTCAGTGGCAGAACCAGGATTATGCATGATGTGAAACTGTATCCCCAGACATATTCAATCTGATTTCCTAGTCAGTGCTAAAAAGGCATCCTGTTGTCCTGAAAACATAAGGTTAGAGAAGTGTAACATTATCAAATTTGTATTTCTGGCAAGCCTGCATGTTAAATAGATTTATCATATATCCTGGGTGTCACACAATCCGTTCTATAAAAATATTAGTTTGGTGCTATAGAGTACACGTACATATACATATACATAGATATATGTTCGGAAACATTGTGCCAAAGAGAGAATTTGAAATGCATTTCATACACACCACTTTAAAATGTAGTATAGTTTTTCTCTGGTAGACTTTAGCTTTATTGTAAACACATAAAAAGAAATAATTTCTTCAAAAACTTCATAGCAGGAATGTAGTACATCTTCAGAACTTAAATAACCTTGTAATTTACAATGTATGCCAGTTTTCAAAAAGTAATAATTACAGTAAAGTATACCAGTGGGAAATGACAGCTGACAGGAGCTTTGTTCTGATCTGCAATTTCCCCCTGTTTGTAGCTTCTCAGAGAAGCCATGGGAACACTGTCAAATGCTGCTCAGCTTTACTTCAATTTGAACACAGGGATGAATTGAATTAGCTCAGCCCAGATTTTTCCTAAGCTATTTGTTGGTGGACATAGGCAAAAAAAAAAAAAAACCAACCAAAAAAACCAACACAACCAACCAACCAACCAAAAAAAAAACCCAAAAAAACCCAAACCAAAACAAAACAAAACAGACGAGCAAGAAAAAGCAGTGATGGCTTGAATAAGTAAATTTTCTGTCCTCAGCTTCTGGCATTCCAGTCTTTGGAGAAGCAAACATCACACCCAGAAACTGTAAGCTGCTTATGGAAAAGGGTCAAAATAATGCATGGCCTAGAGAGGCATGTGTATACCTTGTAGATACTTACCTGGAAAATGAGCACTGCCTACACTTCTTAATTTAAGATCACAGTCATTTCTTTCTGTCTGTGTTTATCCAGTGCTATGCACTCAGCTAGGCATGTATGCACACCTACACCAGGTCTCACATCATCCAAATTTAGTAAATGGCTACTATGAAGCTTGAAGTTACTGCAAAATAAAACTTGGGGCTGACAAAGTCATAAGGTTAATAATTCTTGGTCGAGCAAGTGGATAGGGTTTTTTAACTTATTTAGACAGGATCATGTGAGTGCATAGATAGAGCAACTCTTGAAGGCATTACAGAAAAAATCCTGATTTCCTTAAGTTGGTGAAGGGAGCTGTATATTACTTGTGAGCTAAAGAATGGCAAGCAGGACACTGGAATACTTCTATCGAGTCCTGAAGATCTGAATAAATGTGACGAGAGTAAACAGTATCTTGGAAGCAAAGTGTTCTCTTAAACACAGGAAAGTATTCCTTTGTTTTAATGTAGCACAGACAAAAGCCTAGACACAGACCTCATTGTTTGTTGGTTTTTCAGTCCGGGATAATTTAGTTGATATTGAATATTTGATCAGGAAAGCACTTATTAGTCTACTTGGCCTCTAAACATGAAACAAAATCCATTGGCTTATGCTCTTAAATGCTTTTGTTGTAAGGGATCAGATACACGCACATATTTAAGTACTTCCAAAAAATGAGACCTTAATTTTCATACACAACTCATTGGAACAATTGAAAAACTTTCCACTGTTCCCTGTTCATCAAGCTTGGTACTTCATTCTTGAAAAACCACTTAAAAAACCTGTTCCTAAGGTGACTCTAGTTCCATGCTGATGGTAGACACTAAATCGGTTCACTGAAAATTATCTTGTTACTAGGGAAATTGCATTTTTAAGACCTGGTACATTTGAACTAGATTATATCAGTCCAAACAAACAATGTAAAGTAATTTGATAATGAATAAGTAGGAGGATGCACAGAGAAAACTAACACCATTGTTTAACCTCAAAACTATGCTAATAAGTAGGGTGATAGACATGAAACTCCGAATAATGGAGCTGTTATTCTAGCCCAACAGGCTGTCTCAGGGGACTCTTAAGTGGATTTGTTATGCCATGACTAAATGCAGCTCCAGTCCAGTATTTTGCACAGCCTAAAGTATCTTGTTGCAGTATATTCTGACAATTATCTAACTAGATCTTTTTTAGAAGAAAATATATTCTTCCTGTTAGAAAGGAGGCATATGTGCATGTTATTACATACTATTTATTTGCTTACATGTAAAATGGAAGACTCTTCCAGAAATAACTTCTTTGTGAACAAGACTGCCAGTACAAGAATATCAGTGTATCTGTTAAGAATGAAAAGGGTTCTTTTGAAAAAAAAGACAAAAAATTAAAAATATCATGAACTAATGAACGTATGCATATACACATGTGTTTGTCTGAACTAAAGCTGATGGTAATGCAGAGCATACTCCAAGAATTATCTGAACCCAGTTTAGGTTGGATTCATCTACAGTTACTTGGCATTGACTGGTTACTGTATTTCATTTATTTTTACAACAGCCACACTCTGCCAATAAAAGATCAAACAATTTTGGTTGCTGGGTTGAAGTTTTTAAAAGTACTTGACGTTACTCTTGAATCTGCTCTCAGTTACAGCTCACTAAAGGGTCTGGCCCAGTGGTGGGTCGATAAATACAAACATAAGCTGAAAAAGCTGCTTCTAAAGCAGAATGCACAAATCTGAAGTTAAGTGATTTTCTCTCCACTCTATCTTGTTTATGCAGTTTCCAGTTCTTAAAGTGGGTGGTTATGCAGAACGAAAAAAAATTTAAAATCTTGTTTGTGTACTGTGTCCAATTTTCTGTTGGCCTTTTACAGCAGAGAATTACATTGCACTTAAAAAGCACTTAGATGAACTCATTCCAGTTTCCCATACATACAAAGTAGTGTGTTCTTAGATAAACTACATTAAAATGAAGACAGACAAGGAGGAGATTGTGTGCTGTGATTTTAATTTGGTTACTGCAAGTTAACTTTTTATCTACTTTTTTTACTTCTCCCTAAAAATATTTAAATGCAGAAGACAAGAAGAGCTAAAGAAACCATACAGCTTCTTTGAAAAAAAAAAATGTTCAGCTTTTCTCATCTTCTCATACCTGTCATTGCAGTATCATTTCTGTTGGGTTGAAACTTGATCTTCCAGTCATTCATAATCATTAAAATCCCTTTGTTTATTCTAAGAACGTGGGGCCCCATGGTCAGTGCCTGGCATAATTCCAAATTAAGCACAGTGAAAACCCTTGTAACAATCATAAGCGAGCCTAGTCCTAGCTCAGCTGCTATAGCAGGTGCCCACTCAGTGAAAGTTTCACTGTCCTTTTTTTTTTAATTTCACACACACCACCACCACCATTCAATTAACACGCTGTATATGGAAGCCTTTATATTTGAAAGCTGCACAAGAGTGTGGTCCCATGCAGTGGCTGTGGGGAAGAGCATATTCTAGTCCTGTCCCTTGTCCTGGAGGAAAATTTCTTCTTCTTTGTTATTCTGTGACTGGTTTTTTGCCCTCTCTATTTACTATCATGCTTCTCTGTATTAATTCTCTCAAAGCCTCCTGCTCAGATACATGGTCTCTTACCCTCTATATTTCCCTCATCCATTTATTCTTAACATATCCTGACCATCTTTGTGGTACCACCACTGCTTCTTCTCCTGTGTGACCTTGATTCCTTACTGCCCTCAGCTTTCCATCACACTCTCCTTGTTCCTGAACCTTCTGCAGCTCCTCCTCTTCATATTTCATGTTCAGGTTCACTTCCATGTCCTTTTGACGCCAGAGGCGTGAGTGCACAGCTGGCTTTGCTCGTCACACCAGGTTTTCTTTGGACTCTCCTGGAGGGATTACTTGCCTCATGGTGTGTTGGGTAGCTATCTCTCCTAAAAGCAGTCCCAGTGTGGTGACAGAAGGCTGTGCATGAAGTTCACTCAGGCTGTGGCTCACAAAGGACCCCATGGAGATGTTGGAGGGCAGTTACATTTGCTCTGACTGCATTTACCCTGTCATTTCTTCAAATGCAACGTTCTTCATTTTAGTGTGCTGAACCTGACATTGCAAACAGAGAGTATTCATTAATGTTCCAGAGATTAGCTAAAAATTGCTACATATGGTTTTGCCAATGTTTCACTTTTTATCTGATCAAAGCAGATGATGGAAGGAGCAGTCCGCACAGACTGCAGGTGGTTTAGATATTCAAAGACACAAAGACAAAGTCTGTACGAAAAATGTGAGCACAATTGCTCAAGTGGTTTTTTTATTCATATATATGACCACCTCGATTGCACCTGCACAGCAGGTGCAATTCACATGTGCAGGATAAGAAAATACAACTCTAACGACTGAAAAACCACCAGCTACCTGGCGTGTCCTGCTCATTATGTACTGCATTAACGAAGGGAAGCTTTCTTTTACACAAATTGCCTTTGGGTGAAGCAACTTTCTCCGTTCTGCCTTCATTCTATCTGCTTAACCTTTCCTGCTTTATAACACTGCAAGAAAATCCTATCAAATTTTGCAAAAAAAAAAAAAAAGTATTTCTGAACTACAGCTTAACTAACAGCCTATATTTCCTATCAGTAATGTACAGGTGTTCTAGTGGCTGGTTTTGGTGATTTACAGTCCCAGGAATTACACAAAAAAAAGTCTTAAGCATATGGTAATAGTAAGGATCTCTGACTGTAGTGCATTTAAATCAAACAATAGCATTAGTATCCAGGAAACAGAGCCATCCTTTAATGTTCAACAATGCACCACATAGTGAATGGAAAGTTATTATGTCCCACATGCAAACAATTTCTTTCACTTATTTTTTTAGCTCAGCGTGCAGTTAAGCATACCAGAGTAAATGAGAGAAAAGCTAAAAATGCACGTAAATAACCACACATGTCAAATGATACCAAGATCCTCAAGTTCTTTAATTCCATAATGGTCAGTAGCATTAATTATTCCCTAAATCTGTGTTGAAGGGTATCTAAATCCCAGTTCTAATGTATTTAGCCTTATATTTCTATCATTCTGGAGTGCATTATAAAGTCATTACCAGCCAAATATAAATAAAGAAATTCTGGGCATGGAAGTGGTGATGCTGGAGACATAAGTTGAGATGGATTAGTTAAATGTTTTCCTTGTTTATTTTCCTATTCTTCATTAAATCAATATCTGTTCTAGGTGGCAGGAAGAATTTGTACAGTATTTGAGTCAACACAATGAATTTAACTCATAGGAATTTGAATGCATCTCTTAGGCCTTCGGTGATATCTCCTTACAATATCAGTGGCCACAGAGCAAAAACTGGAACAGAACATGAAAACACTGCATAGCCCATAATTCACATTTCTGTAAGTGGAGGACTTTCCAATAAAATTCAGACACTTGAGAGGTATGGAAACTGCTGTGGCTCAATAAAGTTGATTGAGTGCCCTCACCCCCTTCATACAGTACTGGTTGAGGATGGGGGTTGGGGTGGGGGGAGAAGGGGAGGAGAGATAGAGAGGAAATAAAAAACAAAACAAAGCAAAACAAACCACCCTAAAGATAAAAAAGATTTCACTGTTAGGTCTCCAGATTTAATCTTCTGGAAATTCCCAAAAAGTCTGTAAACCTCATCGTACTGCAAACAATTAGAGGCACCACTAGATGTAGTGAATGAAGAGTGTACTAAACCGAAATAGAGTGGTTGATTGATTTGGTATATGACTGAAGGCTTCTCTTTTCTGCAATCAATAACATAAACCTTTTCACTTTCTTGTCTCTCCTGCAGCTCCCTAATATTGCCTCTCTGCTGGGTGCTACACTGTTCTGGGAAAAGTTGCCCAATGTATTGTTCTGAGATTAGTTTCCTCAGGGACCTTCATTCTGCAAATAATTGCTACCAATCTAAGTGCCAGACAGAATGAAATCACCCTTCATGGAATTTAAGAAAACAATTTTGTTTAAATTATTTTCATGATCTGACTCTTAATTTTCCTTAACATAGCATTAGGAATGCTGCACCTTAAGTTACAAAAAATTTGCATAGCAGGGCTTTTACGTTTTATGTTAAGGCATTGAGACAGATAAGAACAATGAGGGACAGAGGCTT
This sequence comes from Leptocoma aspasia, assembly GCA_013399835.1. Classification (NCBI taxonomy): domain Eukaryota; kingdom Metazoa; phylum Chordata; class Aves; order Passeriformes; family Nectariniidae; genus Leptocoma; species Leptocoma aspasia. Next base: position 245,655 of record VXAX01000923.1, on the reverse strand, counting down.
GGACACAACATCATATGAAAATCTTCATTTGTGCCTAAATCTCTGCAGTGACTTGATACTTGTCTTGCCACGGTGGCTATTCCTTCATCTGATAGCAGAACAAGGTAATTGTGGATTGCAGAGAGGAAACAAAAGGGACCCTTCTGGAGAATGCAGCCTGTTGAAAGACAGAATGAACATCAGCAGGCAAATTAAAACAAAGATATGTGTGGGGCAAGAAAAGATTATGGGAGAAGGTAACACAACCCTGTCCTGTGATGCTTGAGCTGTTCCCAGAAATCCCTTCTCTTAAATAATCACCACAGTGGAGAAAAATGGTGAAAAAAATATACATTTTGAGAAGATGGTAAGTGTTGGAAAAGGGGGATTGGGTATGTCATTTTCAGGGATGCAAAATCATTCTATTTGGACTGGGTGTCCTCACATAGATAAGTTACAGCTGAGAATTTGATTTTTGTTGTGTGTTAGTGTTGAGGAAAGAAATCAGCTATGTCATCAGTCATGCATGCCCTCAACAAGTCTTTCTATGTGAAAAAAACCAAACTAACTTTCAAGTCTGCCATCCATATTGGAGGAAAAATACTTTATCTTATAACAGCATTAACTTGTTCTGCTTAGTTATTCCAATACTTAGCTGCAGGGGAAACGAAAAGAATTGTGCTGGGTTTGGCTGGGATGCAGGTAGTTTCCTTCACAGTGGCTGGTATGGGGCTGTGTTTTGGATTTGTGCTGAACACAGGGTTGATAATACAGAGATGTTTCATTATTGCTGAGCTGGGCTTACACAGAGCCAAGGCCTTTTCTGCTGCTTGTACTGCCATGCTGGTGAGGAAGTTGGTGGTGCATGAGAGGTTGGGAGGAGACACAGCTGGGACAGGTGAGCCAAACTGACCAAAGGGATTTCCAGACCATGTGACATCATGCCCAGTACACAAAGAGGGGGGGAAGAAAGAGAAAGGGGGGAATGTTTGGAGTCATGGCTTTTACCTTCCCAAGCAAGCGTTACACATGATGGGGCCCTGCTCTCCTGGAGATGGCTGAACACCTGCCTGCCCATCGGGAGCAGAGAATGAATTGCTTGTTTTGCTTTGCTTGTGTGCATGGATTTTGTTGTCTCTATCTCAGCCCATGAGTTTTCTGGCTTTTACCCTTCCCATTCTCCCCCCAAGCCTGCTGGTGGGGGAATGAGTGAGAGGCTGACTAGGGCTTGGTGTTGGCTGGGGTTGAATCATGACAGTGACCCAAACCAGTTGTTTTGAAATCCCGGCTTTCAAGGTGAGGTAGAAGAAACAATGTTGTGACTTTGGTCAAGCTGAAATGTTAAGCTACTGTCAGGTGCAGTTGTAAAATGTAGTGTTCCCATTTACCTCTCAACTTCAGAGAAAGAAGCGTGCTATGACATAGTGAACATTTTGATCTCTGAGAACTTTCTTCAAATTTCAGAAAATAACCATGACCTCTTTGGATCTTTAAACTACAGTCTGGATAAAATGAAATGAACATGGAGTTGAATTTAATTTCTGATCTTTGTCCAGCCAATCTCAACATTTTAACCTTATCTCTGTAGTTGAGACATCTGAAGAAAAGTGTCTGGGGAAAGCTCCCAGATGGTGACTCTGTGCTGGCACTTTTTGTGCCCTTTCAGTCATTTAGGTCTCAAGCTCAGCTTATAGTAGAATATTATCTAGACTAGAGCTTCAATGCTTCAATTTCCTACATTTGCTTCCTCCGTTTCCTTCATCAGAAAGCCTGGCATGTATTTTGTATGATGTCTCCTTTGCACTGTCGGTGTTGCTCTGCAGAAAATAAAAAGTATCATTAAACTGAATTTCTAATTTCCACATCTATTTCTGTGGTCGTTCCTCAGTACATTGCTTTTAGTACACACTTCCCCAGCAGTAAGTGGTGGAGAAGATTATTTGTAAATTGTTCAGCATATATTTCCTCCCCTGATTGCTTTCCTGACTTTTCTGGCCATAACTAATCGATAATACTACTGATCTGAGAGATGCCAAAAATAGTTTGGATACTTGGCTTTTCGCAAAGGAACTTCTTTGTCTGGATGGAGGGAGACTAATCTAGTGTGAAGCCAGAAAAAGAAAAAAGAAGAGGTTAATTCATCCCCTACCTTTGCAGGGTAGCCCTTTGTTTGCTGTGAGCTCACATGTGTTTCAAAACAGCATTCACTCAGACCTGTCTTCTGCCAGCACTGTTTTTCCTTCCAACACTGAGCTCCTCTTGTCGTCCTGCTGTTGCCACCCCTCTTTTGACTTTGCCTGTCTTCCTATCAGTGTCTTCTGCTAGAACATAAGAGCTAAGCCTGCATTTGTATTTATAGCTTGCATTTAATTGAAAGTTTCGGATGTTTGCAATAAGAAACTGAAAATTAAACAGCTGTGTCTTGACAGCTTTGGAAATGGTGCTCATTGAACTCCCTGAGCAATTCAGAAAACATCTTGGCTGAAGAACAAAACATGGCTTATGTGGCTGTGTTACAGCAGTTGGAGGAAAGTACTACTGCTATGAAGGCTTTATATTACTTTGCATAACTGGCATCACAACCTTTGTTTAATATTCAAGCAAGATTATACAGATAAAGAAGGAAGGCAAGAGGGAGGAAAACTTAAGCAAGCTATGGTTAAGACAGTCTAAAGGTCAAAATTGTAATATTAAATAAATCTTACATGCTTTTATAAACCTTAATTTATTGTCTACGTGCAACTGACATTTAAGCTTTGGGTTTAATACCAAGTACTTCAAAGTATTCTTGTAGAAGAATAGTCGATAACCCTCTTACACAGTATAATTGGAATTCCGCATGTTAGAACATTTGGTTTCTGAAAGATTTTTGTAAATGTTAATAGCTGTCTTTTAAAATGGTGTAAGTGTGAAATGCTATGAAAAGCAAAGGTTTAAATGTCACCATGTCTATAATTTTCATATTGTAAAAACTAAATAAGCTTTTACAATATGAAAAACCTAAAAGGCCTGCTGCAAGTTTGAAGATATAAGCTAGCTCATTATTAGTTTTTTGAAACTGATATGACAGACACATTTTTTAAAACTGTGCATTTTAGTCTATAACGTAAAGTTGAACATTTAATTGTCTGGAAGTGTTACTACTGCCAAGTCTTCCTACTTAAAATCCATGATCTGAGTCTGGCAATAAAAGGACTTACCTGGGAAGCCTCCTAGAGTGTTACCAGAAGTATTCTCCTCATATGGACCCACTGGCACTCAGACTGAAAATTACTCATATCTGTCTTGGTTGAGTATTGTGATTTGTACCTACTCACAGGGTGCTCTGGTACATCGATAGGATGGGAATGGAAAACACAGATGTTTTAAAGCAAAGTGTGCAAGATTTTGCATTCCCTTGGGTGAAGCATAGTGCCATGAATTTTGGAGTACTAAAACTTGCAAAAAAATAGTTTTCATAGCCTAACCATCTGCATTCTTTGTTAATGAAGTCAATAGTGCAGCAATGAACACGCCACAAAAAACAAGAGACAACTACTTATGACTTATTTATCCTGCCACATTTCAATATATTTTAACAATAAAGAGGTGGCTCAAGACAGTCACAGTCTCAGCACTTTTTGACTGTTACCAAAGGTATCAATTTATCTTCCAGCCTGTCTAAATCAAAATGACAATAGCACTTAGAAAAGAAAAAACCCAACATATTATAAAGATCAGATAACATAAACAGAAATCACACGAAGAAAACCTTGTCCTCTCATGTGGGTTTTAGGAAGCCAAAACAATCTTTTCCTAATGTACTGTAATAATAAGGATTTACTCTAAGCAAAAAAATATAATCTTTGTGAGTTAAAAGAAAGAACTATTTCAAGTCTCATTGCAATGTGATTCATCACTCCCTAAGCTGACTTCTTTAAATAAATTTATTTACAAGGTTTTTATCAAAAGAATGCATGAAGAGTTTCCACAATTTTGGCACTCATATACAAGAATAAAAGGGACAGAGAGCACATCCTACAGCAAACAGCTGCAGTGCAGGGGACAGGAGCACATATCAGGAGAGACTCTCACGACTGGTAGTTAGTAGATTTATCATAGCAGAAAAACTTCTGTAACTCGAGTTGCTGAAGGTTGTTAAGTACCTCCAGATCAGAAAAGGTATGTGATGTGTTGCAATGGCTTTTATCATACTGTGTGGATCTCAGGTCTGAAAATTCTGGGAATGGAGAGGGAGGCAAGGAGAAATCTGGGAATGGCTGGCAGGGAGCAGAAGAAGAGAGCATGTCAACCTTCATGCAGGAAATGTCACCATGAAGGGTTGGACAAAAAAGGATGTTCTACAAGACTGGAATTAGTATAGCATCATAAGGACCAAAGTTTAGAAGAATAGGTTTTCTGCTATTCTGATATTCATGGCTCTTATTACTGACTGCATGTCACTTCTATGCAACACAAGAGTCTGGATCTATTTTTGTACTCATCTCATTCTCCTAAAAATTAGCAAGAAATAATACAAGGAAAACAGGTTATAATTTTGCAAGGTATCTTGTACCCAGCTGCTCTAGAAAAGTGAAACTTTGTCAGACAGAAACTAAAGCATGGTTATATTAGTTTAGGTTTTATAAAAGATACTGCCTGGACAATAAGCAAAAATCTGATAGTTTTGTTTTTCCATCAAAGAATGTTTAGGGCACCATAACTCGCAGCTATTACCTTTATAAATATACATAATATTGTTAAAAGGGATTTATGATATATTCATTTATAATTTGCAGGTTTTTAATTCTCCTATTCTGTACTTATGTTATCATTCTAGGAATTTACAGCACCTGAAAGTATATTACACATCCTGAAACCAAGCCACTGACCTTGTATAATGGCCCATTTTCTCCTGTAAGAAAATATTTTTTAAAAATTATATGGGCAACATAAAAGACAGCTGCTAGTGCCAAGTTTCTTATTTACAATAACAAGGGAAATCTTCATCACATGCAGAATCCAGTAGGTTAATATGAACATGCAGTAAATGTTAGCTAAAGTATATTATGTTAGAAAAGGACATTTGTTCATTTCACATCTTGAATGATGCATGATTTCATAATGCCATTTCTCAGTCTTTTCATTTTCCTTTTTTTTTTGTCCAGCTTCCATCTTTTCAGTCGAAGGAAATCATCAAGTGACCTTGAAATCTGCACTGGTATTTTCCTGGCAGAGAAAGAAGCTCACTTTTCTCATTTGCAAAAATGAATAACAATTTGATCATTCTTAAAACTTCTAAAAGGTTAATTATGCTCTCTCCATGAGCACTGAATAAAAACCTGCTTTATCTCTGCCCAAATGAAACCCACAGGGCTCTCATTCTCTCTAACTCTGCCTGGAGACGAAATCCTGCAAGCTGTCAATTAACTCCTATCAGCTCATAGATCTGTGTGAGCTGCAGATGATTTTTTCATCCAAAAACTATGACAGCTCTCATTTGCCAGAGCTGTTGGGGGACTTTAAAAAATTCACAGCAGGGAAGTGTTATCTGGCTTTGGGCTTGCTGGAGAGAAAAAGAAAGAGTGAGAAAATGAGAGGCAGAAAGGTCCTGGGTTATGGAGAGTTCATTTCTAGTTCTAAGATTTCCGTCTGGTTGCAAAACCCCACTTGAACTTGAATTGCATGTTATAAACAATAATAGAAACTGAACATGGACATGTACCACAGATATGTTTCCTTGAGTGTTTGGGTTTGGTTTTGGGTTTGGTGTTTTTTTGTATTACTGCAAAATAAGAGTCAGCCACAGAGGAGATGATACTGGCAAAGTACAGAATGAGTAGAATGGGCACCCCAATGTGAAGTATTTAGCCTGCTGGTATTATTTCCTGGTTGAAAAATGGCTTTTTAATTTGGAAGTCAGAACAGTAATCTGAAAAGGAAAGAGAGAGAGACCATAAGAGTACCGTGTCACTCACCATGCAAGATGGATATTGCTTCCAAATGAATAGAAAAAGAAAAAATTGCACTGAGCATTCGGTGATCACTATATTTCTGCCCACTTACTTTATTTTTGCATTGTAGGGTAAATTCTTGAAGAGTCAGCTAAATAAATAACTTGCAACAAAGCCATAGGAACAGGGGCTGATGGCTCTGTTTGTGTTTGAAACTGGAGTTAAAGTAATTAATTTCAGATCTATTATAAAGTGATAGTGTTACAACTAGCACATGCATGGGACTTGGAAATCTGGGGTTTGCTCCTGGCCCTGCTTTGACCTGTGGAAAGCTGTTCATTCTCCCACTGTGCTATTACTGGGTTAGCTGTAAATATCAATGCCTACTCTTGTAGACAGACAAAAAGCCAGCTCAGGTGCACCTCAGCACCCACTGCTAGACACTTGGATCATTCAATTAGCAAATGGAAATTACAACTTTTTACTGGAAAGAAAAATAATTGATCCATCTCTTTCATTCTCAGCTTCTGTAAATTAAAATGGAACCTCTTAGGGACAGACACACTGAGACCTTTTTTTTGGAACTTTTTGTTCTAAAAACTAAAAGAAAGCAGGAATAAATTCATTACCCTTTATTTGTGAAAACAATTTGAGAGCTAATTTAAAAAATAAAATTAGTCCTGATGTATATCCACATTTATAAGATCTTCCTCTTCTGTTTCTGTCTTTTTCAAACTTTCCTGACATGATGAAGCTGCCACCAGGTCTTTCTCAAGATTAGTTAGTTGACTGATCTCAGCACAGAGCAGGATGCATTATCCACCAGAAGTATCTGAGTTGTAATAAACTTTTACTCTGAATGTACTAAGAGAGTCCCACTGTTGTTAAATGCACCTGGATTTCATATCAGTTCTAATAACATTAATAAATGAGAGATTCCTGGACAATCTACAAACCTAAAATCAGTCGATTTTAGATTAATTGATTAACAGAAAGGGGGAATCAATAGTAAAATAAAGTGAGCTAAAGGATAACTATATTGAGAACAACTTTTGAAAGAAGAAATGTACCTACAGAGCTATCTGCTAATGTGGTACCTGATTTTGGGGATGGTATGGAGTTCCTTTTTAGCCTTGCACTTTATCTTAAAAATTATTAGCATAAGTAGTCTGATGGTTTTGGCTGTAATATAATTAGCAATGTGGAATGAAATGATAGATCTTTGATTTTTGACAAATTTCTGAAGCAGACTTCAATGTGATGTATTAAAACATGTCCATGAGGCTTTATCTTCTTCTCATGAGGCAGCAGTACAAACCAAATGTCATGGAATATATGTTGTTTATAGGGCAATATTCTTCCACTTCTTTGAAAAGAACTAATGAAGGCTGCAAATTCACAATGATTTAATTACATTTTAAATGCACCAAGAAGCTGTAATGAAAAGATTTAAGCATCCTAATTATGCTATCAATATTACCTAATACAGAGAGAAAAGGAAAACCTACTAGGCAGTAAGTAACTTAAATGGCTGAAGGAATGTGAAATATTCAAGTATTATCTGATTTCCTTTCCAGGTTCTAAAAAGTAACCATAGACATTTTCACCTCAAGATTCTCTATAGCAAAACATATTTTAAATTTTCAGAAAAAGTCCTGGACAGCACAGCTGAGAGTACAGTATCACTTAACAATGATACAGTGGTAGAATAAATATGATAAACTGGAATCCAATGTGTAAAACCTCTGAACACCTAGTAAATTACTACGTATTTTTATTTTTGACCTGTTAGTCTATGTATGAAGCAATACTTATTCTTGCTTTTTACCTGAAGGTTTTGTGTTCCCTTCCTTTCTGTTTGTTTCTACCACAGTTTCTCCAGTGGCAATGTACATGTGCCTGGCTACTTTCTTTGAGGCAAGCATAGCTAGTTTCTACCTAAAGTAACCAAAATTTGGATAGATCAGTAGTTTGGGTTTTTTTTTAAATTAATGAACCAGAAAAGTGGCAGAATAAAGTAGACGAATATGGGGAAAACATCAAATGGTGTTTTAAACACTTTGTGTTTAAACACTTTGTGTCCTTTTAACACATTAAACACAAAGCGTTTAAAAGTCTCATCTGCCAGAGGGACATGGCTCATCACTATGGCATACACAGCTCATTCATTAATGGTGTGATTTCAGGATCCATCATGTAAACAAAAGCAAAGATAGCATGATCAGGACAGTTCAGTCAGCTGGAATGGGTGGCTTTAATCAGTCTGGGAGCAAACGGACTGGCTGAGTGTCCCAACAGTTCATGGGAGACTCAACAGGACACTTCATGGCTTCAGCTGTGGCCTCCAAGAGAAGGCCTGACCTCTGCCTGATGTTTTAAATGCCAAAAGGAAAGAATGTGTACAGGGAACAAGGTAGATGCTTTTGTGTGGAGATTAATACTCCTTGCTGAGTTACAGATCTAAAAATTCTCTTCATTATTACACATGAGCCAGAGGCACTCTGGAGTTCTCAGTGTGCTGTGTGTGGACAGAAAGACACCAACAGCCCATGTGTGGGAATGCCAGCTCCTCTTCCCTTGTCACCAGCCTGCCTCATTCCTCCATTTAGTCACTGGACTTGCAGGTAGGTTCAGCTGTTATTTCCAGGCACTCATAGGACATTTCTTCAAAATCAAATATAGTTGGAGTTTTTAGGTGCAAAAAATAATTTTGAAAAGCTCCTGGGAGCTTTGAAAAGATCCTGGGAGTAGTCAGACTGCTATGGAATTAGCACTTTCATGTGCTTTTATCTTGAAAGGTGGGGCAGAACTTGGGAACAAGGGCTTATATTCAAAGTTTGCCATAACAGGAGATGCAGTGCATCTGCAAAGCCCTGCACTTATATATGATTGCCAGGTGCAAACATAGACTTGTGAGAAGGTTTCAAATGTTTCCTATTATTTGCCAGTTCAGTGCTTTTAGCTATATGCCAGTGCAAAACCACCTTTTATGCAGAGCTCAAAAATGCTGGTGTATATTCAAGTTTTTATTTTGAATTTGCATACCATTTTTTTTAAATGCAAAGTAGGAACATATGTACCCCTAGAACATTTCTGCAAGTGCTCATAAACAGAGCTAGTAAGTACACTCAGATCTTCTGCCAGTGACAAACTGGTTTTCCTAATTTTCTATTTTTCTTGTTCTTGTGGGTTTTTTTGTCTAAAGGCATTCTGAATTCTAGATAATGTTTTATCCAGATAATGATTTATGTAGTATTCCATGTTTCTAATAAATAGCTAGATTTGTGGAATGTATTAAGGATGTAATAATGTTGGTATTACATTTCTATCGAGTTTCCATTATAATCAGGAAAAAATTCCCTTTGATTTCAAGGACAGTTCTATCAGACCAGGAGCACTTAATTTTTTAAAGCAATGTTAAGTGCTGCTGTTCGCTGACATTGTTTCCCAAACACCAACGATTGTTCACTGACCCAGATGTAAACTTGGTTTTTTTCTGCCTCTGTTTATAGACACCCTTTCTCTGTTGTGCTTATCTACCCTACCCAGAGACCTATTTGACTTGCTGGGATGTTGTGATGGACCAAATTAGAAAGCCTGTGAAAATTGTTTATAGCTGAGAATGTCAAAATCAGTATTTTAAAAGGCACAAAATTAATATTTACATAGATCAGGGACCTCTACTTTACATTCCTGACATTACTTAGCTGTTGGAAAGAAGTGTGGTGGTACTTGAAAGGGGAAAAAAAAAGCAGCCCACTCTGTAATGCCTGGACATGGGAATGGATGCCATTCTCTGCAGCTCAGTACTTCAATGTGGGAAGGCAATGCACTAAGTTTCAGGAAATTCACGGTCTTTTCCAAAGGCCTGTCCATAATTGTGTGCAGAGTTCCCTCTTGCAGGACACAGAGACCCTTCTGCCTAGCAAAAAAATCCCTTTTTTTTTCTTTTTCTTGTCTTTTTTCCTTGTGTTTGTTTTTTTTGTTTGTTTGGTTTTTTGTTTGTTTTTTCTCCAACCTGACAAGCCTGTGAAAGCTGGAAAGGAAACAGAAACAAAACAGAAAGAGAGGCATTCCTATCTGCAGTCTGCTTCAGATGTAATGATTATCATTATAATCAACAATGACTTTTCACAGTACCGTATTTTTGACCACAATTGGGTTCTACATGAACTTGCTCTATGACACTGTTAATGTGTCACAGGAAAGCTGCATGATGTTTCAAACTTTCCATGCCACATGAGTTCGCAACACAGTCCCAACACTAAAAAAAGTTAGGTATCCAATGATTCTAAAGACCTTTTGACTTCAGAAGAGTTATTTTGCCCATGTAAATGAGTGCATGTTTTTTCTTCTCTGTTTTTCCTTTAATGAATGCTCAGAATAACTAGGGACAAATAATGCTCTCAGGAAATACACCAGTTCAGAAACTAAAGAAAACTTCCCATTTATTTTGTTCACATGCAACTATTTTTAAATGATCTCTGAGCTTTCTAATTAAGCGAAAATTTCGGAAAAGTCAGAGCTCACTAGCAGGTAAGTATTTTCAGTCCAAATTCAGCACAAAAGGTAAATTCTATCAGGCATGAGATAACAGACAAAAAATGAAGTATATGCTCCCTAGTGACAGATGATATGATATCACCTTTCAGATCTGTCCTGTTTTCAGAACACTATAAAACTGGTTATCATTGTGGTCAAAGCTCAACCGTTGTCTTGAATTTTTGGAGAGTTATCTTCAATTATGAATGTTTTCCTGTGGCCCTATGCTGGTACTATGAAATTACCACACTTATCCAAAATATATTTACTGGGCAGATATATTTTAGAACATTTTAAAACATTTAAAACATGAGCAAACAATTGAGCTGACACATTTGAGTAGTGAGCTGGAGAACGGAGCGGAGCAGAGATGAACACTAAGACAAGACATGCTCTCAAATTGGATCTCCCTTTACATCACTGCTCTTTTTGCAAATATCAAATCACATCCAAACTGGTAACTTGATATATGTGACTGGCTTGGAAGCATAAAAATTGCAAAATGTAAAAATAAACCTGGTCCTTGTCCTGGTGCTTTCACTGACATAGAAATCTGTGCATTTAGAAACTGCGTACTTGAAGGTACATGACAGCTTGTGAGCTTCATAGATTTGTGTCCCACACTCTTAATTTTCTGTAGATTGGTATTTATAACTTCAAATATCAAGGAAAAATATTTCAAGTAAAGATTTGAGGGATAAATGTCTAAAATAATTGGAATAATTTTAGTCATGAAGTACATCAGACTGAACTATTTTCAACTTAAATGCTGGTAAATTCTCTGCAGAAGTGTTCAATGTCTGATCATTGGCTGCCTCTGTAGTTAGCTTACTGATAACAGCAGATTAATATCTGACTGATTTGGCCTGACTTGGTGCTCAATTGATTATACTTATTGCCTGCTTCTTCCATCTTTTTGAGATGATTTCATGCAGATCTACTGCCTGAAAAATACAGGCTCATGCCACTGTCCAGACTGTGAGGATAGGGACAACTTAGAAAGCCTAGCACTCTATCTTCATGCTCAGTAAAGTCAGCTGCAGAGAGAGCCCTTACAGTTTCATGTTACAACCACTAAAGCTGTAGGGGATGGTCCACCTCTTTTCTTTCTGTACAGCATAAAGCATGAATACCATAGGAGTTGCATCTCCCTAGTCTGTCCTGCACTCCAGTTTAGGATACTGTTTCTCCCACTGACCACAGGGAGTACCTTTCCCCTCTGCTGAGAAGTACATAGATGATTTTACCGCACAACATCCTCCTTGCCCATCAGATACGTATTAATACACTTGTAGGCAGTCACTGTGTGACATACAAGGTTTGACATTATACAGAGCTATCTGGAAGGGTTTTTCAGCCAGAAAAAAAAAATGTTATAATGGATTTCCATAGCAACTTTCTTGCACAAAAGCTATTCCATGTGTGAAAGTATTGTCTTTAAAGAATAGGGAGGCTTACATTATATTTAGACTAGGACAAAGATAAATGCACCAGAAAGGCAGCACGGCCTCTTGGAAATTGTTTCTGTGTAGGCAAGAGGAGAATGTCATGCAGTGTTGTGGAACTGGACATGGGCTGTGTTTTGTGCTGTGCAGAAAATTGATTGCAGTCTTCTGAGTACATTTACAATAACATTTGCTGGCAAAACCATTAATCTGACTGTACTGACTATTGTGCAACATCTACCTCTTCAACATCTGTGAACAACACATATCATTAAATTACTGTGCGGTAAGGAACACTGTTAGAAGCAAATTTTAATGGTTATTTCTTAGCAGCTCTGAGGGAGCACTGGCAATCATATTGCTTCTTCACGGGAGCTAGATGGCTTGAATCACCCAGAGAGGCTTTGCAGCAGTGGAAGATAGGTTACTGAATTTAAATGATCCAGTACAATCATTAGAATTCCTGAAAATGTCTACAAGTCATTGCACACAGGTATTTTCAGATTACCCCTTGAATACAGGAAGATTGCCAATGAAAAAAAAGAGATGGATATGAAAAGACTGCTCAGCAGCCTTTCTCTGTTACAATAATAGACCCAATTCTGGAGTTGCTAACTACTTTTTGCTGCTATTTAGCAGTTACAGCTTCAAGAGAAATAAACAGCACATACTAAGAAAAGCAAACCATTGTTGCATTCATGACCTTATACCAAACATCCTTCATACTGAGCTCGACTGACTGGCATGCAGATTTGTTTCATAAACAAAAAGTAGTGTTTTCTCTCTAAACAATTCATTGTGAGCAATTTGTCATTGCAAACAGCTTCTGGCAGTTGACCAACTCCTTTCAGATAATCCTTCTTTAAACCAACTGGCCATTAAAATCTTGCCTCCCAACAATGGCACCAATTAGTTCCTAATGAATAATTTGTCTGGATTACTGTATTTGCTGGATGAGATGGAATGAAGCTTGTATGTTATAAGCAAAATTGTTAACACTAATTTATCATTTAATTGCCTTTCTCCTCATCTAATCCTGGGTCATTTTTAACTCTCTCTTTTTCATGGGCAGCAACTGAACTCATAGCATTTATAAGGCCAGATGAATGTGTTTGATGAGAGCTATTGATTAGATCCTACATACACATACTTCAGATTTTAGGTCATTATTTTCCTTTTATTGTGTGGAAAAAAATGTAGTCCACAATAAAATAAGTTCACAGAAGCAGTAAATAATTATGATTTAAATTTAGCACAAAAATAGGGAAAGAAGATTCAAGCATCACAACAAATGTAACGTAATGAATGTTTGAAAACAGGTAAATAGACATTATGAGTCAACTAAGTTCATATTTCTGGAATGAGGAACTACTGATTATAGCTTGGAACAGAAGAATATGAATAGTCACATTTACACTACATTCTTAGAAATCTTAAAATATGGCTTATATTTCTTTCTTTTACCCTTTTTTCCTCTCAATCAGCGGATTTTTATTTTTCTTTTAATGGCTGTAGGTGCATTGAGTGAAATCAATTTATATTAGCTGTATGTGTCAACTATCTCTGAAAAAAGACTTAAAACAAAGGAGTTGGATTGAAAAGTAGAACAACTGAAACCTAACTCATATTGTCATGGTGATCAATTTTTGTTCAGCTTCTTGTGTTCTCTGTGGTCTGAAAGAAGCCACGTCTGCAAGGTGTGACTCCGTTTTCTCATCTGAAAAATGAAGACACTAATCTTTCTGATCTCCCAGATGATGTCTGATGCTAACCCCATTGGTTTCTATGAAAGCCATAGGTAATTTGGAGATGAGAGCAACAGAAAGGTCTATAAATAAGATAAAATAAAACTTGTGAAGGAAGCATTGATTTTAGTCAGGACTGATAATATTTCTTGTCAATACTGAAATATTAGTTTCATTTTCCATTATTGCTAGATATTTTAGTTAAGCTAAAAAGGTATAGCCTCTCAAACAGAGTTTGAGAGGTCTTATTTATTGGACTATAACCAAGTTTCAGTGGCTATGTAACTCCAGGGTAAGTTACAATGTGTTATATTATATAAATATACACAAGAAGTGTCTTTTTCTGTTTCAGCCTTCTAAACTACAGAATCAAGAACACAAACATCATAACTAGTAGATTATGTGAACCAGAGAACATTTTCCCTTGTAGAGAAACATTCACGTCTCACTGGTTGTCCATTCCCTTGTCTGTGCTCCATGACACTACAGCTCTGTTTACATATTTTAAAGAAACAAAAATTGCATGAAAGGTATATTGCCTGAGATAATTAAGTCTGTTGTAATTTTCAGACTTCTCTTGCATTGAAAGTTAACAAGTCAGTAAGAGTTGGGAAGGCTAAAGGGCTGGAGATTAGGTCAAGCCCAATGTTAACATAGTGTTTCTTTGTTCTTCTGGTCTCATCATTCGTTAATAATTACTATGGAATGGATCAAACTACCTGAAAAGAATTGCGTTTTCACTGCCAAATACTACAGCAGTGACAGAAAAAAAAAAAAATTAGACACTATGGAAATGAAAAATGTTGGTCTAACAATTTCTCTTTCATACTACGAGATTGATCCTTGATACATTAGTGCACCTGAACCACCGGGACTATACTGTACCACAGGGACCATATTTTTATCCATGTCCATAATCCTTTCTAGCAATTCCACAAGGTATCTGCAGTAGAACAGGCAATCAAAAAAGATCCAGAGAAAAACACTGTCTTAAAGTGCAAGACAGCCTTAATTCAACAAGTGCTAATTCTCAGACCAAATGGCAACCACAAATCTGCTGGAACTGGCAGCAGGGTTCACCAGAACCAGTTGGCAGAGTTAAAAACTCTGAGACTTTAGCCACAGTCTCATTGCTAGGTCCTGAGGAAAACAGAGGAGTTATAACTTCTTGGATTGAGTGGCTCTAATGTATCTTCATGCATAAGTAGTCTTAAAATCTTTTTCACTAAAGCCAGCAAAATCTACTGTGTGACAAAGAGTATTTGATCCCAGAGGAATTGCACAGGGTTCTCACCAGAATGAATATGTGCAAAGAAACATAGTCTTGATGCATTTGTTCTACTTTTCAATTTTCTTATATATTTCTGAAATTCAAGACCTCGTAATTAAATAGACATAATGTCTGTGGATATGGATGCATAAATGCATATATATTATGTGTACGTATGTATACATATATATATATGTACATAAGCACATGCATACCCATACACATATACATAATTTATATCTATGCTTAACTACATATGTGGCTTCTTTCTGTTATCCAGATACCAACTCTGTAAGCAACAAGACTCCCAGAAAGACACTGCAAGAATAATTCTCTAAGAAAAAATATGCAGGAGGCATATCCAGGACTGATTTCTTTCCTTTTTTGCTCAGAGTAGGATTTCTATGATTTTGTAAATAATATAGAGAGTTTTCTCTTATTTACCTATGTTATTAATGTATATTCAAGGGTAAAAAGTATGCACTTTTATTCATATTTATGCAACATCATTGAAGGTGACAGTTTGCTTAAATGTTAAGGACAATTGAAAGCTTTTTATGAGCACAATCTCTTTCAAAATAGAATGCACTTATAATTATAACTTTTATATCCAAACACAGTCAACTGACAATTCAGAAGCAATTAGTAATAAAAGCTGATTATCATATGGTTTGCATCATGTCTCTGTGTGTTTTAAATCTCCTCCTTCC
Source organism: Leptocoma aspasia (assembly GCA_013399835.1). Lineage (NCBI taxonomy): Eukaryota > Metazoa > Chordata > Aves > Passeriformes > Nectariniidae > Leptocoma > Leptocoma aspasia. The sequence continues at coordinate 230,031 of VXAX01000923.1, read as the reverse complement.
TTCAGTATGATCAGTCTTTGGGGCTAATCTCTCCCACATGAGTAATGCTATAAAATTGCCTTCACTACAGAGCAAAAGAGAAATTGTTTAAGTAAAGATAGAGACTGTATAAATCATAAACCACTCTCTCAGATAAAGGCCATTAGGTAGGTCTGTGTACAAATTTGACACTTTGTTTCCTTGCCTTTGACAGCCGTTTAGAAAGGCTTAAATATACAAGATCTGACTAAAGCTTTCAAAAATTCATCACGGAATATTTGTTAACCTTGCTCTCCGTGATAGCTGTAGAACAAAGATAATACTCTTCAAATGGAGATAAATTACAGTCTTTCAAAAGATTATCACCAGTCTTAATCGAGTTTGCTCCTACAGCTGAACGGTCAGTGACCTTGTTACTCGCACAATAAACATACCTGCTGTTTTACGCTCACAGGGAGCAGGTTTACTCCAACCAGGTGGCTGAGAGCAGCTCCACAGGTTTGTTACGGCTCTAACTTCTGCAGATAAGTTAGGGAATCCAGCTGGTTGAAGGACAATCTTTCAATTACTTAAATGCCGTAATTCGTGAGACTTAGTTAAATTTCTAATGGAGCCTGTGCATACAGATCAGCTGTTCTGCAGACATGCTGAACGCTCAGCAGATGTAAATCAGCATGGCCCTGGAGATTTCCAGGGCACCACACCACACCCACTCCCACTTCAGCTGAGAGCCTGCCCAGGCAGCTGGCTGCCCTTTCCTTCAGCAACAAAGGAGCTCTGAACAGATAGTGAGGGATTCTTAACATGTAGCTATGTGCCTTTTCAATGACCTCTTTTTGGTTTTGTTTTATCTCGCTAAGAGTACTGGTACACCTCCCTATTTGACATAAACATTTCAGCACCCATTTTTCATATTATAACACATTGGCTTGACAGGAACTGCACTGCAGGCAGTTGGCACTCGAGCCAGTTATGCCCTGGCTCTCTTTCTTTGAAGAGATGTTGGGGTGGAGATTAGATTTTCATTATCTCCTAATGGCATTAAATCCTGCACTCTATGGGTTTGGGACTGTCCATACCAGCCCATACTCAGTGGAATCGAATTAAACATCACAGGTTTAACATGCAGTTTTTGCAGAGAGAGCACTTTTCTTTTTTTTTTTTCCTCCTATTAGCAACATGACCTTTATTGGAATCAGCACCTCTTGATGTTGCACAATGGCACAGCATGGTAAAGGATGAAGCTGGGGTGAAGGAACAGCTCTGTCTTCTCTGAAGCAGCCTGTGCACTAGTGGGCAGAGCTGTCTGAGAACAGTTCAGTCACTCCTGACATGAAAGTTAAGCCAAGGCCACTGTAAGATAAAGCATTACAGCCACTACATACATTGGAGCTATGAGACTCTCTGCTTTCTTCTCTTCTTTTTAGTTTAATAGATATTGGGTTTACTGAGTATTTTTTTTTTTCATACTTTTAAGGGAAAAAAAAAGGGCCCATTGTGAATGCTGCTGGGTGCCTCGCTGTCTCAGTGATGGTGGAGGTCACCCAGCACCACACCACACCACACAGAATCAGGCCATTAGCAAAGACATGCTCAAGAACTGAAGAAAAACTCCAAAATCCCATAGCCCCAAAAAATTAAAAAAAAAAAATTAACCTTTCTTAAAATTGCAGCCAAGGAAACAATAATATTTTGCTCTCACTCTAGAATTTAAAAAAATATTTCAAGGACAATAAAAATAAAAATTGACTGTTGTCTAATAGCCTGATGATGAACCTTCATAAAAAAACTGAAATAATGTTTTTGCTGTTTGACATTCCTCTGCCCTCTTTCATATCTAATTGGTCCCCCCGTTCTCATGATTTCTTTTGCTTCTGTGGTTATGAAACTGTCCCTACAACTTTTCCTTGTACACTCCTATAGGAGGCTTTGGATAAAAGAAATAAAAAATTATTTGAAGCCTTTCACTCATTTACTCACCCTGCTGCTACATGAGTTGATTATCCCAGGAAATGGTTAATGGTGCTAAGTGTTTTTATACATTACAGCAAACCCCAGGATTTGACTGTTGTTTTTGTAAGTGAGCTCACGTGATTTTATTTTTTTAGGGGAGAGGAAAGAGTCTGTTTTAATCATACGGCTGTGAACTGAGCTTCATTTTCTAAGAAAACAGCACATGAGACTTCCTTCACAAAAACAACAGTAAAACCTTAGATCCACAGGGTGGTTTTTTTTGTGGGTTTGACACAAAATTATTTTGCATAACCTCAAAATTATGCTTACAAGGCACAAATAAGACAAAGCTAAGCAGATTCCAGTATTTATCTTTTTTTAACTATGCCTTTGGGTCAGCTAGGTTCTGCTTTATGAAGAGATAGCTGTGAATAATCTCTGCACCCTCCTTCCCTTGCTTGCTCTTTGAAACAGCCTAGGGCCCTTGGCAGGACTGCTGTACTTACAGAGGTCACCATTACTTGACTTGTTTGGGTTTGTAATTACCAGCAAACCCCACTAAGCTCTCTGGGCCTGAGGATTAGACTGGATTGCATGGCACCCATGCAGGCACAACAACTTCATGCCATCAAGGTACACGGAGCCGTGGCATTAGTCACAGCCCCTTGTTCAGCTGCCTTCTCGAGCTCACAGCCACATCCCCCGGGGTAAAAATCACTCCCCTGCAACACTCTGGTGCAGGAATTGCAGTGGAGTCAAGTGGACCATCCACAGCTAATCTTTGCTGACCCTTTCAGGCCAGTGACAAATCTCTGATGTGCTGCTTGAGGAGGACAAAGTCGTCTTAACACATGGCTTCTGAGGGCACCTTTGTTGTCGATTTCGGCTAGCAGATTTAGCTGGTGAGGCATGTTAACACGTAAGCCTGTGCAAACAGGAACTTGCAGACCCTAGCTAGGCTTACAAACACTAATTCTGCAGGTATCTGGAGGCACAGACATACTTTACTCATGCACCCAAATCAGCCACATCGACCACTCTTTTAAATTTACTCACAAAGGTCTTGTGAAATTAAGTCACTCAATTTTACAGAATAAAAAGGCTGAGTGTTTTAAATTTTCAGTTGAAACCTTCACTTTGAAGAGTGACCTCACATTAACAAGGAGCTGCTAGAGAAGAAAGCTTTGTTTTCTTTGCAGAGATAACTCTGAGGACTTCATCAGAGTACATCCAGGCACTATGATAGCACACTACCTAATACTAGTGGATAAACTAGCAGAGGGAGACAAAAGAAATTGTGAAATCTTGTCTAGTGGTGAGGCTTTTATTATGCTGCACATCTATTGCTTGTGACACCTGAGTTTCTGCAGGTTTCCAACCAGTACATTCTCTTAATCAGTAACCATAATAGTGCTATTTGTTTGCACTCCCCTATAAGAAATTAAAATGGAGACTAGAAATGTCTTTGATCTCATTTATTCTTTTCCTGTAATTTATTCTCCCATTGTTATTCTGTATGAAAGGCTTGCCACCTTGCTACAGCCAAGTATTTTTGGGGCAGGTCATGCACATGAAGGGTAGGACTCAGTGCTTTTCTGTCACGCGTATTCCCAACGGAGAGAGTGATGGCCCAGCCTTCAAGTGCCTGCCACTTTCTGGACAAGATCTCCCATCATAAAATACAGGCTGAGCACTCTGATTGTTTTAAAGGGTCAGAATTGCACATTGCACATGTAAGCGTGTTATGTTCTCTAGAAAAAGACTGAGCATGTGAATTTGATATTTGCAGGTGGGGAGTTACGTAATTGTCAGGAGACAACTGCATGCAGCAAGACTGATCCACTCTCAGCTATGGCAACTCACCACAGGTTAGACAAGCTACCACATGCAAGGTTTTTCTGCATGATTGCACATTTGACCTTTCAAATTCTAGCCTGAAATGTCAGTGATAAATATTTTTGTTTGTCATACAACTCTAGCGGTGTAATTGTTTTTACTACTATTCTTTGTTTTTATTATTATATGTGGTTAACCCCAGGATTCTAGAGGAACCTTTGTTTGTTGTATTACACATGTTAATTTTGCTTATTGTGCACAGTTTTCCCTTTGCATGACTCAAAAATAAGGCAAAGTGAATCTGTGGCAAGTAGCCACAGTTAAGAAAGAGTCTATGGCTCCACAGGGTTGTTTGTTCAAAGGACAGCCAGGACAAAATTGGTTTGAAGAGTTTTTTCTTTGACGAGAAAGCATTCTTTTACAGAAGCATTCTTGAAACCTGGACTGTAATCTGTCTGATGGAGAATGCTCACTTGCTTGCTTGTTTGTTTGTTTGCTGGTTTTGCTTCCTTCTTTGCTGTTGCCTTCATCTGTTCACCTCTTTCCTTACTGTGTGTCTTCTGCTACCCGTGCAGAAAACATTTTCCTTCTTGTTGGGAGAATGGGACAAAACTCCCTTTTCTTCACTGATCTTTTCATATCAGGGCACCTGGACCATGCTAGCTTTTGTGTAGAATTCAAGTGGCTAAATTAAAAATGAGCTGGAACTTGTGAGGAGTTATGTACAAACGTTACAGATCGCCCCTAGAACTTGGATAATATTTATTACAATTGTCTACTGTCACAAGCTATTTTAGGCCTTTCCCAGTCCTTCCAAAAGTCTGTAAAGCAAAATAAAATTATTTCACTACATTTGTGGAAAAATTTGACTATTATTCACAGGTTTCTTCTTGAAGAGTACCAAAAAATTAAAATTACCATATCATGATCCTTGAGGACAGGTCTTCATCTGCAATTAGCATATCTAGCTAGACACAATTTTACATGAAGACACACCTTCAACAATCCCTGAATCCTTGCAAATGCAAATGATAAATCATTAACCTAACTAGCCAATAAAATTGGAATCCTCGATCAGAAACCTCTATTTATATCTATAACACAAGAATTCCTGTATGATTTTCAGCATGGACTATTTATAGCAAATGCATAAATTGCATTTGGGATAGCCTCATTGGTTATGTTATATAAAGCCTCCATATACTCAATACAGTGATTTACCCAATCAGTTTTTCCTGGGAAAATATTAACATTAGGGCTTCCTTTCTTCCACCAGTGTCAGCAGTGTTCACCTCTACCTGCATTTGCTCATATGCAGCTATGTTTAAATGTTGCAGAAGAGAACACGGTTCTCATATAGAAGAGAACTTGTCTCCTACTTCAGTGCCACTGCAGAATCATATTAGCACACTTCCTAAGCGAAACATACATTTTCATAACTATGACTACCACTCTAAGATCAACAGGTCAAGCATTTTATCAACAAGGTAGCAATGGAATATCAGTAGAATCTAATTCCCCAAGGTGGCAGAGTTTAAGGACAGCATTCTTTCTATATCATGCTGTATTTCTACCAAAAGCACCTAAACTGGAACGTTGGACTTCAGTGGGTAAGTCAGACTTTTTAAATACCTGCTTTGTCAGGCAGAACCTAATTTTCTCTCTTAGTTTGGTAAGGAATAGCCTTCCAAAACTAAGTGCTTTAGTTCAGTATTTTTTTCCAAATTTTATCATGATATCTCTTCCCCAGATTAGGGGGAATTTTAGGGGAATTAGGGCCAGATTTTCCTAACAGCTCCAGCAGGCCGCTTTAAATTGCCTGGAATGCTAGGGAAGGATCCTTGAGTGAGCTGCATGGTGTGCCTTCAGAGAGCTTGGGAGCAGCTGGGCACATCCCAGAAGGGTGCAGCACAGCGAGCACACAGAGTGCTGGAGTTACCATCCCAGCCAGACAACTGGCACAGCATCCTTGTTCTGAGGAAAAGTCTCCAGAGTGGAACACCCTCCTGTGGGAGGCTATCTGAAATCTTTCCTTTGAGGATCATTTCTCTCTCCTTTAAATAGGAAGTGTAAAACTTGCACAGCAAGTAATCTCGTCAGGTGTCTCTCCAGCCAGAGGGAAATTAAACTATCACCTCCCTCTTCTTTTTCACCACACAAATTACCAAATCATAGGGCACTTATGGTCTGAGGCACTCATAAGACTTTTTTGCTGCAGCTATTTTATTTAAAAGAAAATTTCCCACAAAGTAGGAACAGATTGTTTTTAGAATTTTTTCTGATTCTTTCTTCTGTGTGCTGCGCATATAGGCATGGAAAGGGACAAAGATTGACACAATGCATCTTATTAAACAGACAATTTTGTTATATTAGTCCACAAAGGCAGAGCTAGAAGGCAGTGGGACTACGTAAGTGCATGGAATACGAATGTTAAAAAGGAGAAATATAAACAGGCAAAGCTAATTGCAAACTGATGAGAGTACCAGGGAGCATTGGAAGATGTTTAGTCAGAAAGAGAGGACAAAGAAAAAGTAGAATCTGAAAAGAATACAGACAAGCAAAGCTATAAAAGCCAAAAGCTGTAAACAGCAAAAAAGGCACTAAAGAGAATAGGAGAGCAATTAAAACATTTATGAAAATAATATCAGGCCATTAGTGATTTCACTGTTAAAAGAAGGATTGGCGTTGTCTGATAAAATGAGCCTTACATCCACTTATTAAGCAAAAGAATAAATGTGGATCATAATGAAAATTACACCACCTACTCTGTGGATAATGATTCTGTTTTTTCAAAAGTTACAAGAAAATTGTTAAAGAGAATTGGAGAAATACTTTTTCACTCAGTGATTGTTAAAATTCACCTGAAGAAATTATCCTGAAGTTTCTTTTCTTGTCTTTCTGTCTCTTATATACTGAAAGGGGAGGAAAATTACCATTCCAAGTCCTTAGACTGAACAGCATCCATCATAGACAAGCCTGTCCATGATGCCATTAAATCCAGGAGGTGAGGAAATCATGCCACAAGCTTGAATTTCTAAATAGCAGATCAAGCTTCATTGCACATTGTTTGGTGTATTTTCAATTCTACTTTTCCTCATGAGCAAAGCATAGAAAATTTGAAGATGGCAGACACACTCAGACTTTAATTGCTGTTTCAATTGCTTCTTGTTCAAGATGTTTCAATAATAGTCTTGTAAACCGCAATGTGGAACAAAAATTCAATTCTGAACGTTTTATTGGAAAAAAAATGGAAAAAAAACCATAATAAATTCTACTGCAGTATTTTTAATCTCAAAATGCTTTAAAGAACCACTGAGACTTTTTTCAGACAATGTCTCCAGCATAGGTTGGTTTTCCAAAAAGAAAAATCTCCCAAATTGTTTTAACTACTTTAATTATTGTTAATTATATACATTTATATTAAAATAAGCTAATAATGAAAATACCTAACTAATAAACAAAAAATTAAATATAGTTATATCAAAATATGATCTACAAATAAACAGTAAAATAACATGTATTAGTATTTATATCAATTTTATCTTTGTGTTATTCACTCATTGGCTTAGGGATTAGATGAATGTCCATTGAGTCTGAGAAAACCTCCCCCTCACATTCTGGAAAGCTCAGGATTCAATGCCCAGCGGGCATTGAACTCTTGCCTGACATCCAAGTCACACTTTTGAGGAGCCATGCTGAGAGGCACCTCTGGCCTTTGCACATAAAAAGTGATTATACTATTCTTGGATTTTATAAAGTTTTCAGAGGGATTTCATTTGGGACTAAAGAATGCTGACTGAGAGAAACCAGGACAAAGAAGAAGCTGCAGAAGTTTCAGCAACCATATAAGGAGTCACTGAAAAGAATTTAGCATCCTTGCTCACCCCCTCTGAAGCATTTGCATGCCTACATTTATTGGGAAAAAAATAATAGTGTCTGTTCTCATGCATATGTGGCGTTCATCTGGAGACTACTCTTTCATAGCTTTTTCATTTTCCGCAAGACTTTGCTGATTCATTGCTTTCATTTCTAATAAATTAAAATATTTTGTCCTGACAGATATTTGAGATAACTGCACTTAATGGTGTAAGAACTGGGCTGTCACTTCTTTTTGTGGACTTCTTAGCATCCATAATAGCTCCTGCAGAATTCATAACAACCTTTTATTCTATAATTTGGGGAAAACAACAGTATATGGAGATCTATTTTTGAAAGGTCATAACTGTCTATTAAGCTGGACAACACCACCAGAGAAAATGAATCACAACTTTCCTTGATACACCACTTGTGAATTAATTTATTTAAAATGTATATTGCTTTTCATCAAACACCCTTTAATTAATAGAAATCTTACAAAGTATGCTGGGACACAACATGCAGATTTTCCCTACATACATTTTCTTCTAGGTTTTCATGGCACTTTTCCTCAGCAGTTCTCAAGGTTCTCCATCCCAGAGGTAACCACTGCTTCTTTTACAGCAATGAATCTGAAAGCAATTTTTTCATCTAAATATTGGAGATGTCCTCTAAACAGTAATGTCCAGGGTTTTTTTTTTTTTTTTTTTTTTTTTTAGTTATTATTGTTATTATGATGTAATTTCCTACTGGTGTGAAAGCACAAGCATGCAGCCAAGGACAGATGGAGGGAAAAACATCTCAGCTTGTTCCACCATCAAACATGCCACAAAATTACAAGCTGTAGTACATGCAGGTTACCCTGTCTTTTAACTTCAGTGAGGCAAACATGAGAAAATATGAAGTCGTGACTTGAAGCACTGAAATAAATGTTGTGAGAGCAGAGGCTGGGCCATTTTCTACTTCAGTCTGTACGGTAAAGGTGGCACTTAGCCTGCTGACAACAGGCAGGTGAAACGGCAGAGAAGGATCAGTGCAAGCATATGCTGTTTGTTATAGTGCTTCAAGATGTGTGTTCCTAGAAGTCGTGTTTTCTTCCATGTGATCACAGGTCAGGAATCCCTTCAAACGACAGCACTGGGAACCAGCAGCGCTGGCAACCAGCACCGTTAAAGCAAGTCGTGATGGAATTTACGGAGATTGAGATACTCTTAGAAAGACATCGCTGGAGATTTAGGGATTGCCCACACTGAGATGTTCTGGAGTCATCCCCAACGAAAACTTCACATCCTAGTTTTCTACAGGTTGTCATAGTCAGGTAACAACTGGTCTGACAGGAAATAATTTCAGTTTCAAGAGCAGATTCTGACAATGAAAACTTGACTTTCCAGAAGTTTAGCCTACTAGTTTCTTCCACATCCCATACTGCACATTCATTACTCTTTGGGGCATGCCACAAAGTCCTTCTTATCATTTGAAGGTATTTAGCAAGTCTGCAAGTTTGTAAGAGAACGAGTTGAAGATTACAGGAGACTTTGCTGATTTTTTATAATGTGCTATTGCCAGACCTCCTTCAGGACTCTGTGAGAATCTGTTAACAGGAAAATTCATAACAGGCAATTTAATGAATAAGGGGTTTTACTGGGAAATACTACATTTTCTGATTGAGTATTAAGTTTTAGAGGATTCCAAGAAGTCTGGAGAGTTACCAGGAAATAAAATAAAATGGAATTAAATAAAAAATTCCAATCAGTAAGAGATGAAGGTGCAAAATGAGGTCAAGCCTGGATTGAAATGTTTAACATTGTTTAAAGAGCTCCACCACTAACTCTTCCCTTGAAAGGCTTATTCCTATAGCAAATATTTTTTGAAATATTTCTTTCCATGTGGCATTGCCATATGTTTTATATTGCTAAGTTTTCCATAAACAAAGCACATACACACATTTTACAGACTATTGATCTTTTTCCTGCTCTGAACAATGTCAATGAGAGTTTTTTTCCTGACTTTTATGGGAAAGTTTTTGGGTTTTTTTTTTTTTTTTGGTTTACTGTTTCTGGAGTATTTTTAAAAAGACTGAACTATATCATGTTTTTCTAAGCTATTCCTTATAGTGACTAAGTAGAGCCTAAGAGACTTTGTTGTTTGGAAGAAGTAATTCTGTCAGTCAGCTCTCCCAAATGCTCATTTCAGTAAATGAGGTCTACCCAGAGTCACTGAGGTCAGCTGGGACAGCTCACCTTTCTGTGGCTAGTACACATCAAGGCCTTGCTCGTCATCTCTTCATGCACTGAGACCACCAGTTTGAACACTTCCACTTCTACCATGAGACATACAAAGTAGGATGCACTTTTCTGAAAACCACGTCTCGTAAGGTATGCAGTAAAGTAAGGTGAATCCCAGCCATGAATGTATCTCTGAGCAGTTCTAATGCTGTTGTCAGACACACTTAGCCAATTAACCGTCAGATTTTGTTTGCTACAATGTCAGCTTCCCTTAAATAGAGAAGAGTTGAGGGAAGAGATCACAGAAGTATGTCAGAAGGTTAAAGCCGTACTATGAGGTCCATATGCCACTCCTGCTGCTGCAGAGGTCTCTGCCCTCTTAGCTGCTGGCTGATCCTCTCCAGACTGGTGTCACCTTGCAGACAGAGCCACCACAAGCGCTTATGTGCTTGTGCCATGAGCTGGGATCAGGAAACTGATACAGCTCAGAGACAGCCCTTGTCTGTCTCCATGTGTTTCAGATGGATCAGTTCCCTTATCTGCTTTTAGTCTCTGCTTCACAAGTGCTGCTTCTGGCAGGCTGCTGGTCAGCACAGTGGAGGGAACAGGCAGCGGTGAGGTGTGCGTGGGAATGGCTGTGATTTTGGCAGTGCTGCCAGTTTACAGGTGCCTAATCCTGCAGCCTAAGGTTGTCAATAAATGATGAGGCTTCATGACACAAGGGTTCCATGGATTCTTTTGTCTTATAAATTAGACATGACCGAAAAATTCTGTATACTACTGGTACAGAACTTATAAATAAAATAGGAATGGAAACACACAGGCAATGCAGACTTAGCAATAATTTACCAGAGCTGCATTTTTCTCCTTTCTGTCTCTGTTCACAGCATTAAGTCATTCAGTTAAGCCCTCTCTTTATTAAAGTAACCTCTTCTTAGTTGTACTGGATGGCCTTTTCTTATGACCTGTTTTAATGACAGAAACAATACAGACTGAAGACCATATATGGATGCAGGACCTCCTTTGTCAAGATTATCCCAGGTAGTGCAGAGGTGAGCAATCAATAAATCTGTTCAACAGAGAGGATTTTCATCCTGTAAATTTCTACTAATTCACAAAAAGTCATCATGGTAGGGAAACATTAGAAAGGGAAAACTGATGCATCTTGTCATATTCTGAAAGGATTGTGTGCAATTACTAGAACAGTAATGAGAACGTTAACATTTATATTCCTGTATCTTTCTCCACACAGAGTATCTAGCTGATTATAATTGGAAGATTGTTACCAGTGGAACATTTTTTACAAATGGCTTATTTCCCATGACCTGTCCAGGAAAGACCACTAAAGTTCATTTGTACTTAAGGAAAGGGAAAAGAACATAATTTTCCATTACAATACCATCCTAAACTATCCTTTTAAGGCCATGTCTTTCACAGTGATACACCATAATGACACACATTACAGAACTCCCACTTGATAATTATTCTTCTAGCAAATGGTAGCCACTGGAAAACAAACAAACAAAGAAACCAACCCAACAAAACAAACAGAGAACAACACCACCCACGGTTGCAAAAGCTTGTGTGAACCATTTGAATAGCATTTGTCTCTAGCAGTTATCACTGCAATGAAAGAAAAAATGGTGCCAATTCATACAATTGATTTTAACCACAGTTCCCAATGGGTCAAATGGTGACACGGCCAGGGAGATGTCAGAGCTGGTAGGGCCAGAGCAGTGCAGTCCACTGGGGTGTGAACAGCTTCCACCATCTAAACAAGTTCCTATTTCATGTTGATTCAGCTGCTCTTGACTCCTCAGTTTGTTTTGCCTTGATGAGGTCTAACTTTTAGGACCTTGCCTAGAGCAATGCTCTGTTTACATGTGATTTTAAAGTGTTGGCTACTAATTGTATTGTACTTGAAGAGACCTGAACTCAGAAGATCTTGAACAAAATATTGTCTCTTTTCATCTTGCTGTGCAGCAAGGTGAACAAGTACCACCACANAAAAAAAAAAAAGAAGTCCTGTTGCTTGTCATGGTTGATAAAATAAATATGTTTTTCAATCTGTTAGTGATATAGTGCTTTCAACAGAGGAGTGAATAATACCAGGTGTTCTGTGGGATAGAGACATTGTACTCACGTTTCGTTTCATAGGAAACCATGGAATAAAGCCATGTTTGCACTCTATAGCTGGAAACAAAGAAGTGTATACTCCTGAAGTGGCTGCTTTCAGTGTGAAATGTGGAATGAGAAAGGCTTTGTTTACTGTGAGGAATGTCACTACCAATTTCTTAATCCTTTGTCAACACCGAGCTAATTCAGCTTTCATAAAGACAGGGTAGGGCAATGAGTAAATGGATCAGTTACATTCTTCTACTATCACACTACATTAACATTAGAGTTTACAGGTTGCTCTGCTGAAAGGGCTGTCTAAAATTTATGTTTCACAGGGATTTTGGCAGACTATGCTTTAGGAATACAAACAAGCAACAGAAGAGGTCTGTGAAACAAACACGGTGATTTTGCAATGATATCAGCTGTACAGTAATAGCAATTAAAAGCTAAAATACCTCAATGGTCACTACAATTAATGCCATTAAACTAATTAGGCCCAGCAGCTGTAGGGTCAAATAAAGAAAGCTCTGTAAATGACAATATGGCAAACGAAAATTACTGACATTTTCATCTAAATTATATTCCCTAAATTATCATCTTAACACTAAATAAATAAAGCTATGATAATTCAAAGACAGACTACAGATAGAAACTAGCGTAACTAGTTGCTCCAGAGTTGGCTAGTGTTAGAATTCAAATGTAATTAATAGCCTTTACTCACTGTCTCTGGTTATACATGGTGTTTCTCATTTACATTCCTTTGCAAGATGCTGACAGCACTAAACATCTGAGAAGAAAGACCTCATCCACCGGAGGAAAATGGTTCTTCATGTTATAGTGCTTATAATGGACATGGTTGCTGCACTGTTCTAATAATAATGACCAGGAAAAGGAATGTGGGAGAGGGAGGCTCTATGCTGTTTTCTTTTCAGTTTTGTGTTCCAAGCCTTTCCTGGAGTCAACGTGAAATGTAATTGCTCTTTTGACCTCTATCTTCTCTCTCCCCAGGTCTGAGGAAGAGCTACACTGGTTGATTATTGCAGGAATGAAAGGCACTCTGACCTTGCCGACCGAACGCCTTGCTGCTTTCAATGTTGCCCATTATGCTGAAGGCAGGCAACTCCTGGAGAGAGGCTGAAATCTACAGGAGCGCTGCTCGCCGGGCAGGCTGCCAGCAAGGGCTCCAGCACACACGGGAAGCCAGCTGGGGGAGGGAGAGGGGGGAGACTATATCAAAACATTGTTAGCACAGGGTATAAAGAGCCCTCAGATGCTGATCACAGACTGCTTCTTCATTAATAAGGCTTTACATCATCCACCTGAAATGAAAAGGAGCGGAGACGTAGAGGGAGAAAGAAGAGTACGGTGATAATGTTTTTTGCAGGGGAATGTGGCAGTCATTAAATTAAAAAAAAAAAAAAAATTTAAAAAGCAAACAAACAAAGCAAAAAAAACCCGGAGCCCAAACCCACAGTTTTCACTAGAGTAGACAGACTGTTGCTCTATAAGGATCCATTGAAAATACTACTCCAAGGAAAAAGGGTCAAATATTCAGTTGCTATAACTCTGTTAAATTGGAAAACATTCACCACAAAATCTTCCATAGAATAATTCTGGAGCTGTAAAAGGCTGGAAAACATACCAAATACTATGTTTGACAGATTCTTTCTCTTTTCATGTGTGCGTGCTTTTATATTTACATATATTTTAGAAAACCAAAACCTCAGAATTCACAGAAGTAATAAGATATTATTTGAAATTATTTCCTATTACTCTGACTGTAACTTTCATTGCCCTAAGCCAGCCACAATGACTGGCTGAATGAGGTTTGTAGTTTGACCCGAAGATAATATGGAGACTCAGGTGGAGCTTTTGAGGGGCACTGATAGTTTGAAGACAGCTCATTTTAAATGAAGCTGCCCAAAAAAGATGTTCAAATAACATGGGCATTTCACTTAGAAGCTGAGTTTATCTCAGCAAGGTCACCAGTATTTCAATGTCATCATGACTTGAAGACTGCCTAGTGACTCATACAAAATGAATTGGTGCTCTTTTGTTTGGTGGTTTTTTGCTTTCTTTTTTCTCTCAGCCGTTTATCCCTATCCCAGAAAAACTCAATCAAAATGGAGCCAAGAAACACACATGTTGTTTCCTCAGGCTGGTGCAAGGACTGGGTGATTCCTGGAGAACTCTCACAACGCTGCTCTCTCGCCGCAGGGACGCCTTAGGATGACAAACACAGTGCACACCGTGGATCCAGCGGTCATGCCGCACATTCCCTGGCCCTGCCAGGTCCCCATGTGTCCTGCCAGGTTGCGGACAGCGCTGATGGCTGCCCTTTGTGGCAGCAGGGCCAGAATGCGCTGGCAATCCCTGCATCGCCCCTTGCCATTCCCCATCTCTATCCCAGAAAGCAAGGCACGTGCTGTGTCTCCACAGGCACCTTCTGCCTGCAGAAGGTGGTTTTATCACCTCACTGCCGCTCAGAAAGCAGAGCCCTGCACCACACTGATGCTGTGCTGCTGACCAAGAAGCCTGGAGGAAGAAAGCCAAATAAACTGGTTGTAAGTCATGACCAGAACTGGGCCAGCAAGGGAGAATCTGTCAAAAGTCTTTGCATACGGTAAAAATAGTCAATGACCTTTATTTTTAGAAGGAATGCTCCCCATCAAGATGGCACTGAGGTGATCTGAGTTTATCCAAGTTTATCACCAATACATTCCATGCAGTTATAGCTCTGATGGAGCTCCATATCATCAAATTCCTGATCCCTTATTGGAATTTGTGACTATGACCAACGCTCTCATTCAACTTCTCTGTGATAAATAAAACTGACTGTACGCCCCAAAACTTTCACAATGAGGCTTGTTCTCCAGTCTTTCAATTTCTCTCCTAATTCTTTCTGCATTTTCTCTGGAATATCAACAGCTTACTTGAACACAGTGCTCCTATATGAACTATCCTACTAAAAATATTTTTAATCTTATTTGAGAATCCCCCGGCCTTGTTATTCAGTTGACTATTCCCCATAGGCCTCCACTCATTTTCACAAGTCCTCTGCCCTGAAATACTGGCTTCTATTATTTGTTCCAAGCTGAATTGCTATATGGTATGTCTGGTTCTTTTCTCTTTCCTTTTGTTGGAAAAAGAAAAGCCATAGTGTTGTGTGAAAATGAAATAAGCCATGCTTTAAAATACTATGTGTAAAGAACCCAAGTGAGCAAATACAGGGGATCCTTTCATGCAGCTACCATACCTTCGACAGTTTTTCCATTGAATAAATACAGATTATATTCTGTATTTATATTGTTATATTAACACTTTACCTTATAGAAAAAGGGCATTCATATTGAATAGTATTTTTGCTATTATTTTTTATTAATTCCCTGTACATTCCAAGAAGCAGTTACCAGGATTAGTGAGGGAAATGGGAGCATATTGTACAGGCAGAATTGACATAGTAACAACAATGAAGCTAGGTGACCAGGAGTCTAACACACAAATGAGAGTAAATATATTTTCTTCAACACACCAAGGAGCTACGTGAATTTTTCCCCATTCTTTACAGAGTTCAAATCCCTGGCAAACAGCTTGCTGCAGCTCAAGTTATTTTGTTTGGAGAAACCTAAAAAGGTTAAGCCAACTAACACCATGAAACAAATGGATCAGAGGTATTTGAGCTCTGGAAAGTCAAAGTATTAAATAAATTGTAAGTTCATACTGTGCCAGTTCTTAGTTGTCATTGTTTTAATTTGAAAGATGAAGTAAAATACAACTACATTAGATAAAAACATAACAAAACAAAAAGGTATGAGTAACGTGACATGACATATATAAAATAGTACATAATTGTTTTCACTCAGTCAGTTTACATAGAATCTAGCAAATCAGCTTATTTTTCCTGAAAGCAATTCAAAGAACACAAGTTGCCATTTGTACCCTGTGTTTTTTGCATCATCCACGCTTGCTACCTAAATGCTTTGTATTGTAGATACAAAATAGGAGTTTTGACTGTGACCCTGACAACATATTCAGTGGTTTTCGGCTGTCTCAATGGGTGTAGTTCTCCACAGTACGAGTATCTGCTTGACACATATGGCTTATGAACATAAAGGCCTGCATGTACTTTCGAAACCAAATACTCCTGATTATTTGGTTTGCAATGCTTTGAACACACTGGCTTGAGGTACAGATCCTTGTTTTGCCTGCAAATCAGGCCTAGGAGGTACTCAGCCTAGAAATACATGCTGCATCACGTGTTCTCCTGCCCACCTGGACCTTCACCCTACGAAAAAATGATAATAAGTGTCATCTTTCTAAAATACGGTGGCATGTTCACCATGAAATCACTGGTAGAATAAAAAAAAAATTATAAATTACCTAGTATAGCTGTAGAAACAACTTAAGGAAGACTTTGTCTTAGTCCAAAAATAAAAACTGAATAATGGTAAAATTGAAAAGATACAAGTAATTTTCCAGTGTGTATGTGCATTTTGGTATATAGTCTATTTGGAATTATCTTTAAACTTTTTGGGAGGTTTTTCCTCTTTGTTTTGATTGCCAATTTTTTTATCCATATGACACTTTCTACACTTGAAGCTCAAAAGAACTCAAAAGATGTTAGTGAACTTCATGAAGATGACCAGAATGAAATCCCTGAAAAATACATTAAAATGTTGGTTCTTGTCCTATCTGTCAGATCCTGCAAGATGCCAGAGTTTTACTATTGTCATTGATCTGATCTGGGAGAGATGATAAACCCCTGGAAAAATCACGCACCACTGAGGCCCAACTGCATCTTTGGGGTTCAACAATTGATGCAAATGTGCAATCTAATTCTTGCTCTTTGCTTTATTTTAAAGGTTGGAATGTGGCATTTCAAAAACATAACGTCAGATGAGAAAAAGGGTGAATGTTAAGGGTTTACGGAATATCAGATTTCATCCAAGGAGATGAGAAAGACAAAATTTCTGCAATATTTGCTAGATTATGGCTTTTATTTTCGTAGGAAGGGTGGCTGGCAGCTCCTTGTCAGCAGACGGGTAGGAGTACAAGAAGCTTCCTTGTGTTCAGTATCAGCAACTCCTGTTTAATTTGCATTTGAGGGAGTTTTTTCCATAGCTTATTCATTTGCCAGTGAGTTAATATGTCCCTGCATAATCAGATAAGAATGGAATAGAATTACTAATGATAAGAGGAGGTGGAATAAGGGCATGCCAGTAGAGCAGCCTTTCCTTCACCCACTTAATCTGAGTAGATCATAATTTCAACTATCTCAAGTTTAGGTTAGGTAGGAAGGAAACCTTCCCAAGGTAGGAAGGTTTGTTGTTTGATGTTTGTTTTTATGGGGTTTTTTTCCCCCCTCAAAGGTGAGTTTAGAAAATTAAATGCTGTGGATTGGCTATGACAGCTCCTACTTCATTCTGTGAAGCTGGAGAATACAGAACTTATGCTTGCAGCTAGAGAAATACATCATTTACCTCCTAAACCAAACAGAAGAGCAAACTAATTAAAGCAGAGTAAAAAGTATTCCTGTGAAGCATGAAGCGAAAACCAAAAAACCCCAGAAAAATGCTGGTCCCAGTGCAACATAATATATGCAAGTCAGTAGCCGTGCTTGCACTAGAGTAAATGCAAATCTCGTAAGTCTTTAGGGTTGTAATGTGCCATTCACGGGGCAGCCTGCACAGGGAAGGAAGGAGGACTTGCAAACAGCTTTGTCAGCGGCTATTGTGCCCCTGGGTCTCGGCAGCTCGGCTGTGAGCAGCAGTGCGTGTGAGCCGCCCCGCCAGACTCCTTGGTGCTCAAAGAGGCGCTGCCTCGACCTCAGCCGGGGGGTCACGGCTGCACGGCAGGGGTTTGTGCTGCAGCCAAGGACAATCCTCCAGGCTGCTCAGCAATGCACTTGTGGGCCCTCCTGCAGCCTTCGGAACGGGGCACAGTGACCTGCCAAAGGCTGCAAAGTGAAGCTGCAGCGTGTTGCAACGCCCCGCAAAACCCCATGAATTTACCTCATCCCTACTCGTGTCCCTTGCACAAAGCAGCACTACAAACACCCTGGAGTTTTACGTTGCGTTATTACTTCTAAGCTTCTGTAACTCCACACAGATTATCCCTTCTAGCTGAAACACTTTGTAATGTAGATGAAGCTACTTTTGAATCAAAGAGACAGGTGTTAATGGCCAAGATGCAGGAGGCCCAATTTTAAACTGTATGATGTAATTTCATTTGGATTAACTCAACTCCTAATTTGGTTTTCTGTGGAAATTCTCAGTCAATTTAGTGAGCTACACCATTTAAACACGATAGCTAATGCACAAAGTGGATATGTCATATATTTACTAGTTCTGCTTTACAAATTTCATTGTGACTTTAGCATAAAACTGTGAGTATATAAGCCGTGATATATTAAAAAGTGTTATGAATATCCATAGCAGTATATAAGCAGTTTGAAAGAAAAGGAGAGGGGAAGAAGGGAAGAAAAAGAAAATGAAAAAAAAAAAAACAACAAGTGCAGGGGTAAGGGAGGGAATGGAAGAGAATGAAAGGAAAGGCAAAGCAAGGCAGAGGAAACAGTCTCCAAACATCTATTATGTGCCAAACCTTAAACAGTTTCTCCAGCCTAAACCATTCCTGTGGATTTTGCTTAAAATTCCTAGACATTTCCTATTTGAATATCATCTGCTCAGCAGGACAGATAAGCCAACTATAAACTATTCTGCCTAAGTGACATAAACTACATGACCTTGCACTGGCCTTTGCAAATGATTTGGACCAATGATGTGTTTAATTGGGAATTTAATGAGCGAAATAGATGTTCCCATGCTTTTCCAATTCACAATTATGTTCTTCTGCTTTTACTTCCAGATAACTCTACTGACTTTGAGGAAGTTACAGTTAGAACACAATTTAAAAAAATAAAAAGGCAGAGCAACAGGCCCATGAGGACTTTGCTGCTGAAAAAAAGCAGGATTTATACCACCATGGAGGAAGAAAATCCAGATGTAAAACAAGGCAAGTAACTATGGTGTCTGCTGAAACTGCCTCCCCAAAAGGAGCACCAGATCACTGAGAAGTTTCAGCCACTGACACTAAAACTAAACTTTGAGATTGCAAAGCCTATTGAGCATTGAAGAATGCTTGATGCTGTCACTGAAAACACAAGCATCTCCCTCAACCAATACATCCCAAGAATCATCCTAAAATTAAAATACTGTGGTCCCTTCTGAAGAACGCCTACACTTGATGCTACCAAGTTCAGCGTTTCTAGTTACTTTTCTGATGAACTCTTTTTTTAGTAGCTTAATTGAGAAAAATTTATAGCTATCTCAGCTGAATGGGTTTTTCTACACTTTGTCCAGCACTGTAGTGCTTGAACATTTAGCACTGTCTTGAGAAATATAGCATACAGATTTATGGGGTTACTCATTAATATAGAAATATGCTTCAGAAATCACACTCAGTATTCAGATTATACTAAAAAATTCTAGCTTTTTGACTTCAAAGCCACCTTATCGTTAGCAAACCACAGAGAAGATGCAATATGCAAGACAGGTGAAGGTCTGAGATCCAACATAGAACACAGAGCAGGAGGGCTCATCTCAGACATCACTTATGCAGAAGTGCCAAGCTAAGGACATCTAGCATCTAAGGTAGATACTCATACCAGATGAACAATCCAAGCAGCATCCTCATTCTAAAGTCAAAAACTTCAGAATAAAAGTCATCGTCCAAGATATGGACAATGTGTTCAGATCACAGGGACATCAGGAAGAAAAGGTTCTGCTTCAAGTACAGCGAGCTGTGAACAGATTTTACTTTTCCACTGGCTTCTCCTGGTGCCACTGAATTTCATTAAAAAAAAAAAAAGGCATTCTGGCTGTGCCCACACTAGTATGACAATGATTAATTGCTAATTCTTCATTCCCTCATGGAATTTATTTATGGTAGGCAACTGATAAAGTGACAAGAACTACATGCCTCTGATTTTTAAATATCATTTTGTTCCCTTTGTACTGAAGATTCTTTTCAAGCACAATACATCATTTAGTGAATCAGTAAACTTACAAGAACCTCGGGTTTACACAAAATTTTCCAGAAACAGGTGAAACTAGCTTTCGTACTTCAACCTTCCCTCAATCCCCTAGGAGACTGGTGTTGTCCTTCAGGTACCCAGACAATGTCTGGGAATGTCTGTGATCTTTAGAATATAAAATTCCAGCTCCACCGTATTTGTATGAAAGCCAATTCTGCATTTTTCCCTAAGCCATAGAAAATGTCAAAATCTGTAAGGCATAATGACAGAGTTAGAGTCCCTGCTGCATTATTTATACACATTAAGATAAGTCACAGCAATTGTCCTACATAAAGAAGCCAAAGTAGCTTGTATTTTTAAAGGCCTTCAAGCGGATATTTACATGACAATGCCTGTGAAGACCCAATAGGTGTGTCCTGCTAGGAAAACCTCTGTGAGTCACTTGTTTCTGCAGCTGGCAAGAGGTTGTTACAAAGCGTTGTAGGAATGTCTACGAAGTTGTTTCCAGGTAGCCAGGAAAAAAAATCTGCATTTTAAGAAGGATTTACTCATTCACATAACGAGACTTTAAAGCTGTAAGTGGCTGTATGCTTCCATTGGTCCCAAAGCTGCTGCATGCACTTATTGAATTGACGCGTTACAGTTTTTAGTGCTGGTCAGAACTGTCTAGTTTTTAGTGCAAAGCAGAACAATTAATTTTGCTTACACAAAACACTAAGTTTACACAAACCACTAAGGTCCCAAGTTCATGCGAGCAAAGATCTGTGTTTAGGATCTATGTTACCAAGTCTCTTCCCTAAACTCCACCAACAACATAAAGGCAATAGAGTCTTCAAGAAAGTTATGCCGAAGCCTCTGAACCACAAGGATTTTGATTCAGCAAGGAAGATGAACATCCATTCCTGCATATTCATAAGCCACCAGGAGGTTTCTAAAACAGTGAACTTGCTTGGAGAAAAGCCACAGACTAACAAACTGGATCCTCTGCAGGAACAGGATAATCTCAAATAATTGGGCTATGATTTCTGTGACTGCACAGTGACACGGAAAGATCAGACTTCCAGTACGCAGGCAACCCTCTATTGCTTTCTATCTGATTGTTGCTGCCCAGGCAGCTTCAGGGACCTGCAGGGCTGATGAGCAGCTTTGTAGAGATTGTACAACAGGTCCAACATTCCTGGGGTTGAGCTTTGTGCACTGTCTGTTGGAGCCTTTAAGAATGGAGACCTGCAACTCCATGCTCTCAGGTGACCATGCACAGGAGCAGTTAAGAGTGAGGAGTGCTCAGAAACAAGATTCATTACCCTTTTGTTTTGGTCAGTTCCTACTGAGCTGTGAAAAACAGACAAAGTGATCACCTTTCTGCTTTTGAAATGTAGGTGGTGATGAAAGACGTGCATAAGTTCTGCCAACAAAGTTAATTTCCCTTCTTCTGCTTTCATGTGTCATGGTGACCTATAAAAACGTCCAATGGGCAACAGGGAAAACACTGCGAAGAAGAGGAGATGGTGTTAGCAATCAGGTGTTCAAATATTTGTTCTTTTTTTTTCTCCCGGTTTTTCTCAAACAACTGCAACTCAGAATTAAAGTATTTGATTGCAAAGTCTTGTGAATCATTCTGTATTATTGGTCTTATTGTATTCCTTTAGCAGGGCACAACAGACATGAGTTACTATTTGCAGGTTTGGAGATATATATATTTATTACATCTTTCCTGAAAGGCTTGAAAATAAAGGCATTTTCATTTAGCTTATTAGCATTATGCAAATGACAACATAACTAGTCTTGATTTGCTGCCACTACCTCGGAAATATTTAAATATTATTATTATTGAGCTCAAGCTTTCAGTTTTATCTCGGAAATTTATGCTTTTAGGCTCAATTTATGCTTGTCAACAAATAATGATCATAGATGTGAGCTGGTTCATAATCCAGAGGTACTAGGTTACAATGTGTTGCCATGGAAACTGTGTTTTATTGCATTTTCTCTACTTGATTTAAGACATTTGACAATCATAGCAACTGTTTGCCTGTCTTCCCATATCATAAAATATTCAAAAACACAAACAACCTATAGGAGACATTCACACAGTTCTTAGACCTCACTATAAAAAAAAAAAAAAGAAATTACAACCTTATATTTAATAGGTATCTTTTCTGAATAGTTTATCTCACAGAATGTCAAAGAGTGTTGGAAAATTCAATCAGAGGTTAGTCATCGAATGGACCTGTCCTGCCTGTGGTTCATTTTGTTTATTGCATCATATATCTTTTATGAGCACTGGGACTTTAGCCTGAAACAGCATTTTCTTTAACAAGAGCCATGTTTCCTCTAACGTTGTTTATTGCATCTGAAACATTACTCTTTGAAACCACAGTACATTTTCAATTGAGCAAAGGTCTGTAACAGAATACAGCATGTCTGTGTTTATTCAGGATCGTGAGTAAAAAATATCCCAGTTCATGTAACATTAATCACTTTGCCAGTGTTCAGCTGAGGTCATTGCCACATTCCTAGCAGTATTAAGCCAAGTCAAGATTAATCACGTACATTAAACCCTACAAGGAAAGCATGTGCAGCAGATCTGAAATTAGACATTTGGTGAAGGACTAAGAGAGCACTGTAACAAAATATGTTAGCAGTATTGTAGCAAGCTTTCAGAACAATTTGAGATTTTTACCTCCTATGCTCTTGTCAACTCATCTATATTTAAGGCCTTGTTGCTGTCTCCTTCATTTAGCCCATTTTTAAGAAGTTCTAAATAAAACCACTAAAATCCTTTCTAGATCATAGGAGTGATTTCCCCCCTTTTTTACTCATTCACATATTTTAAAAATGCATTAATGTATTCTTTTGTGACTGAAATTTGTCTTCTCAGATTCTTAAAAAACAGGTAGTAAAATGCTGAGATATTTTCAGATAGAAAAGTTAATAATCAAATAGTATTTCATATCAATTGTCCGTTCATACTTTCACTTCTTCTGCTATGTGCACATGCATCAGTGCCATAAAGCTTCACATTTTGTGCTGATGTCGCTGGAAGTGTAAAAGATGCATTAGAAAATGTGCCTTTATGTTCTACACGGTAGACAGTTAGAATTCCTTTGTCCATTCCTTTGTCCAATCCAACAAAAACATTTGTTTGATTTTTTCCATCACACAATCATAAAAGGATAATTGAAGGACAAATAATTTCCACTCAAAACCCCAAGGAGAAAATCCTGTTGTGACATGAAGTTTACAGTCAGTTATTTCTGTCGTGAGAATATATTGACATGTCAAAAAGACTAGATTAATGTTTTAAAAAATATTAGGAAACTTGGCAATTCAGCAACATAAATGGGAACTAAACTGCTGAACTATAAAATTAAGGGAAGCAGATTAACATTATTTTGCCAGTTTGCAATGGCTTAGCGACGGCCTTCAATACCAAATGCTTTTTTTTTCCAAAGATAACAGAAATTTTTTTCATACCACAACATCCAAAATCTGGGCTTGCCATAACTGTAGCTATGTATGGTTGTGTCCTTATACAGCAGTACAGGGTCACAGAAGTATATAAAACATGATCTCACACCACCAACTCATCCAAACACAAAATGCTCCCAGCTGGAGATGGATGGACTGCCTGTTGAAGGCAATCCTCCTCTGCTTGGAAAATTCTCTACTGCCTGCCTGACTTCTGTGATCAGCAGGAGCAATATTCCCACCTTAGGGTCCTCAAGAGAAAGGCTGTATCCTACAGGAAAGGTAAGTGGCATTTCATCTTGACAAAATCTCTCTGGAAAAGGATGCCTAGCACCAGTTTCTGCAAGGGTTCAGACATGATAGCATTTTTTTATCTCCTTCTTTATGAGCCTTCACTCAGCAAGAGTGGGCTTTTTGTAGTAGACCAGCACAGAAAGCAGTGAGAAAGTTTAATGCTTCCCTGCACTTAGAGAACAGCCTTCCTCTTTTGGATCATCAGAAGAAATGGTCACAGCTGAAGGAAGGAGATATTCTAGTAGCAATGACATTTATGAGACATCTGTGTCATGTGTACTTGCCACAACTTCATGCTAAATTGATGTCTGGAAACAATCCTTATTCAGATCTAATTGGCATATATTCTTGATGTTCTTCCATAGAATTAATCTTTTTCCAATGGCTGTGTGTGAGGTTCGTCTCTGCTGCAGAGGCTTACAACATAGGATAAAAAGTCTGCTGCACTCCCTCCTTGGACATACTATAGCTGTGTCTTTTCACGTTTTCATAGGTCTCATATTTGCTTGTAGGACTTGGGGATGAATTCTGTGGCCTTTGATGTTTCAGTAGTATGTAGAATACATATTCTGTGAACCTCCTAAAATGCTTATTGCAAGGTTTTCTGCAATGGCAGAGATTTGGATTTCTTACACAGCACCCTCTCCAAACCCACAGTCTAGGTATTCAGTGATTTTGACTGTTTTGCCACAGATGTCATGCGTGACATTTGATCTTGCTCTTCTCCTTACTACCTATCTATCTAGCAGTTTGCCTACTAGGTGTCTACAATATTTTGGCTTCTGCTTCATATTCTAAAAGAGTATTTATGAGAATTAAACACACCTTCTCGAGGTTTTTTTTAACTCTTTGTAGAAAACAAAAGTTAAGAAAACTTACAAAAAAATCCAAAAGACAACATAAAAAGAAGCACTGGTCTTTCTTTTTTTTTTTTTTTCTTTTGCTTCCAAAAACT